>PVKS010017178.1:0-42524 GCA_004027875.1 Aplodontia rufa | reverse complement strand
CAGCTCCCCTCAAGTGTGGCTCAGTATGTTAGACCGGTAGTCAAAGACGGGCAACGAAGGAGGTGGCCGTATACCAACCTAAGACAGAAGTTGCAGCACGCTCTGCAGTCTTTGATGACGGGTAAGGATACGAGCTGACCCCTCGGCCTAAGACAGGCATGGTCTATTGCCATTTCATAAAACTAAGAAGGGGGAGCTGTCGGGGTGTCCAGGACCCCAGCCCTGGAGATAGGCTGCTTAAGATGGCGGCTGGCACTGAGCCAGTGCGGTCTGGCCTTGTCGCAAACAAGTGGCGTAAATGAGGAAGTAATTCTCATTGGTCAAAAGCTTGCATGCCCAGCGTGTGATTCCTGAATGCTCTACATATTCTCTGCTTTATGTCCATGCGCATGCCTCATTACAGCAATGTGATTGGTTGGAGAAAGGTTTTTTTATGTGACTGGAACTTCCCTAAGGGGGGAAGAAAGAGAAAGAAGAAGAAGGTCGACCAAATAAAGCTCTCCCAACCTAACCGCGTGTCATGTCTTCTCTGCAGGCAGAGGGAATGCGATAGCTGCCAACAAAACACAGGTTGATTTTAGTTTAGTTTAGTTTAGTTTAGTTTTGCTTTTTTCTGGGTGCAGTTGTTTATTCTGCCAGTCTCCCCACACATTTAGTTTGAAAGGATATTTTCTATTCTGCTGAACAAGTCTATTAAATTATATTATCAATCCCATACTGTTTCTCTCTTAATTTAACTATCATATTTCCACTAGTTTTTGTCCTATAAATTCATTTAGGATTTTCTTGGTTTCTGCACTTAGAATCAGCCTGTAAATTCCCTTTTATTTTATTTTTCCACAGACCTGCCAGGATTTTCTTTGGAACTACATTGCATGTATAAGTCAATTACTAAAGAAATTAACACAAGATATTAACTCTCTCAGTCCGTGATGTGAAATATATTTCTGCTTATTTTCTTTTCTGAGAATTTTCTCCAAAATTTTAGAAGATTTTTTTTTCCTTTTGGTGCTGGGGACTGAACATGGGTGCACTTTAACAATAAGCTACATCCCCAGCCCATTTTATGCTCATTTAATATTTTTTATGTTGGGATAGAGTTTCACTAAGTTAGTTAGGGCCCCTCAGTTTTTTAGTACAAATTTATAGTTTCAGATGAGCACAGTGAAGATAATGTTATTAGTGAATATTGAAAATCATGATAAAGGTACAGGAGCTACACATACTTATGCATTTGAGAAAACAAGAAAAATATGGAAAAAGTTTAAGCCTGAGCAGAAAGAGCTGATGGAAAGATCAGAGAAGTAATTAGATGAGAGAATTTAATAATAAAAATTGTAGGGGCTGGAGCAGTGGCTCAGTGGTTATGGTGCTTGCCTGGCATGCATGGTACATGAGTTCAATCCCCAGCACCACGTATACAACAAAGTGTCGAAGAAATGAAAGTCACATGGAAAACTAAATAAAAAATTACTTCTCTCTTTCTCTCTCTCTCACTGTCCCTCTTTCTAATAATAATAATGATAGTAATAATAAAAGATTGTACTTTACCCTAAAATTCAATGTTGGGTGTATATATTCTTTTATGAATATTTTTATGTCATAAGTGTGTATTGGATAGATTTCACTTCATAATCACTTACTGTTTAATAAGACCATTTAAAAAAGTTTTATTCTTTGTTTTGCTTATGGGTATCATTATAAAAGCATTAGTTTTGTGAAATATAGGATTGTCAGATAACCTACTACATTCTAATTACATGTTCACAAATGTTAAAATGAAATTGTATATGATTCATAAAAATAAGTTGAATTGAGTTAAAAATTGTCTTTGCTTTTACACAAAATTATACCTTATTATGTCTGCACTAACTGTTTTTATTGATTAAACACTGAGACACATAGCTTAAATACACTGTAATATGAAGAAGGAATTTCATGTTAATAGATTTCATGTGTTTGGTGTCCAAGACCTTATAATACATGAAAGATGCATGAAAAATCTTTAAATTTATTTTCAGTGCTGATGGTTTATGAATAGTGGAAAAGAAAACAAGCTATTCCTGAAAATTATTTTATCTTTATGTTTTAAAATTTGTAATATAAATACTTAAAATGTTGATAGCACCTACCCAATTTTCTGAAACCATGAACTGCCCAGTTATACCACTCATAGGAAATATTTTTTAATATAAAGGGAATTAAAATTATGCTTCTATTGTATCTAGTAGTGATATCTTATCTTAGTATATTATAAGCCATAGGATGAATCTAAAATATCTAAACTTGTTTTAAATTAACATGAAAATTTCATTAAGAGTTTTTAATTTATAAAGTTTAATCTATCACTAACAATAGATCTATCAAATATAACCTATCATTTTCTTCCAGTCTTATAAAGTAAAATATTGTGTAAGAAATATTTATAGCTGACTCAGTAGAAAAAATCTTGCGAAGCCTTTTCTGAGTAAGCTTTTCTTTAACTTAGATTTTATTCTTCTCTTGGAATATAGATGATTTTCTATTAAAAGTTAGAATTCTACAATCAATCTATTTCTTATAGGTCACCAAGCAGTCATTAAATTGAAACCTATTTGTCTTTCATTTTACTCTGATGTCTTAAAGTAGCATTATTTTGTCAATATATTTTCTTTACTTGTATCAATTTTAGTTAATGTTTCCCCTTTGACTACTTTCAGTTTCTGTCTTTGGAACTTTATCATTGTTAGTTTGCTATTCTTCTTTCTGTTTATATTTCAACACAGTTTTAGGATCATTTTGACTAATATTCCAAATAATGTTTGTTTGGAAAAAAAATAGTACTATAATACAACAAAACAAAATATATCACAACAAAGATTTCTATGTTCCAGCAATACTATTTATCTTTTCAAGCAACATTTCATTAAGAACTCGTTCTATTGAGGGAGCATTTTTAAAGAATTTCTGTGACTCACAAGTCAAGTTTTATTATCTTACAGCAAGAAATAAGGTTACAAAAAGTCCAAATCACATCAGATCACCAAATAAATGCTATGATGTGTAAAACATTGAGAGCTAGACAATTTCTCATCAAAAACATTTTTCTTTAATAGTAAAACAAAAGCAAGAATAAATGCTTGAGAATTTTGTCTAAAAATAAAAACAAGTCATTATTAAGGAATATTAATGTTTTACTGTTTTTTAATTATTTTTTTGTGTGCTGGGAACTGAATCTAGGGCTTTCCCACACCAAGCCAGTGTTCTGCCAGTGAGCAGCAACCACAGTCCCTTTACTTTATTAAGTCAACAATAGTGAAAAATAATAATAATATCATCACTTTGAGTTTTATACTTTCTCATAATTTTCGCCTTAATAAAATTATTTTCTTCTGAAGGAAATACACACTGATGTAGCATTAAAGTGGAAAGAAACTTACACACATGAAAGAAGGAAGTGAAGACCAAAGATCAGCCTATATCCAAGACACCCAACCAGTCTGGCCTATTCCAGTCACTGTGGCTTGCTATTGTATTAATAAAGAAGATTTCAGAGTAGCTGCCTTCTCATTCTTATACATAGCTCCATTCAGAGTTAAAACAGAATCTAAGAATGACCCTTAAACTAAATATCAGGCTATTTGAATCCTCAAAAATGTACCAACATCATCTATCTGTTGCAAAAAAATATGTAGCATCAAGAATATAGAAAATCTCTATGTTAGAGCTATCTATAGTGTCCATGTGTGAAGAACCTGAGTGATTCCATGTTCTCAACCATCCATATTGTCCTGTAAAACCTGTGTCCTTACCTCTTTATTCCATAGGTCATAGGGAAATGGAATGAAATAAGATGTTTTCTACATGGCAGACAAAAAAAAAATGGATTAATTAGTTGACATGAGGAATCCTGGAGGATTGTGATCTTTGTGAGCAGATTTTACTCCTTTTAAATTACTGTAAAGCTGAGAATAATCATACAGATTAGATAACCATTGCCTCATTATTAAAGATGTAAAAATACAGTTCAGAAACATGGAATGATGATGCATCAAAGGTCATACATTAAGTTACTGCAGTAGCAAAGACAGAGGTGCCTTAGCTCAGTTACTTCCTATTGATAACACAGTGTCTTTTAGTTGATCATTTGTCTGCCAAGAAAATATATTAGTCAATAAGTGCTTAGAAGATGACTTCCTGGAAAACATTACAGTATGCCTTTCTTGTGTACACTTATGTTTAATTCAAATCTCAACTGCCCTTAGAATGTAAATGAGCGTGCTCTTCTCAGGTGAAGTGGTAACACCGTGACAGAGCATAATATAAAATGTAAGCAGTTTTATTAGTTATTATGCATAATATAAAAGCCAGATATAATTCTTGGTTATATTAACATTTTATCTTTTTTGTAAGTGGAAAAATGCTTTGGCATTCTGGGGCCCATTCAGCACAATAAAAGGTACCTAAAATTAGGCGTCAGTTAATTCTACCTTGGCTCTGCCTCATTTTGGCTACAAAGACTCCCACATACACTCAATGCAACTGAGGCTTGGTTTAGTTTTTGTGAATTATGGATATAAGAGAATGATTACAGAAATTAAAGAATATAGCTACCTAAGAAAATTTCTGAAACACAATATGTACTCATTAAGTGTTGGGTTTAACCAATATAAGCTGGCATGCGTTTTAATTTAGAAAACAGTTGTTCTTTGAAGGAAACTTGAAATGCAACCTATGTCTTTTCAGGTATAACTGTTATAATCTTTTTTTTAAAAAAGATATATTACATATTACATGCACTTTTAGAAAAAGTATTATTCATATTTGCCTCACTGGGAGTAATAATTTTAAAATGTTAAGAGATGTTAGAGAATATTTTTAATGATTGTTCAGAAGTTTTACTTGGGGAAAATTTAATCATTAAAACTTTCCAAGCATTTCATTATCATTTCATGCAATTCCCTGAATAACCATATCCCTTGTTGATCCACTAATTTATTCTGAGACTAATCCTCCTGAATAAAGTCCCCAGATGTTTCTTAACTGTGTAACAACACCATCCCATTAATTATGGATCATTTTGACCTATTAATATTTCTATTTTTTTACCTAATGTTGATTAGTAATATTGGAAAGGTATAACTCATGCAAAAAGCATTTTAAAGTGAACCACTATATATACATTAGTATTGAAAAAATGGTTTCCCTTATTAAATAAATAGTGAGTGTGAACTCATGGAGCTCTATTTCTGGAGAAGTTAAAACAGCTATGGAGACATATCTAAAAGCATATTGCTCTCAAATCTGTGGCTCCAAATTTTCTATAGAATTGAAAATAAATATTTCTCAGGATTAACAAATTACTTTTAGTAACTAGAAAAGTATAAAATAACATGCTTCAAATTATTTTGTCTATAAGGAGTTATTAAACTTTTTAAATTGCTGTTTGTTTACAAAGAAGATTTTCTATTTCTGTGATATGCAGGGATGTGTTTAATTCCTTAAGTAAATTACTAGAATTTTCTATACTTTATAAATCATTTTTTCCTATATTTTATAATGTTCCATATTTTAGAAAAAGGTTTGGGAAATAAGCTGTCATTTCACTTAATATGAAGGAAAAACTATAAGAGTCTCATATTGGGATGACTAATGACATTTTTGGCATCCATCTTTTCATTCCTATCAATGAGATACATCTTTTATGCACTACTATGTGAATCATCTCTTTAATTCTTCTAATTATAAAGGACTAAATGCTGAAACTACATTTCCTCTTTCAAACATCTCTACGAATATGGTGAAGTTTATTTATTGGTCTGCCATTGTGTACTTCATTCTTACATAAATCTCCAGTGCCAGCTACATCTTAGTTCTATTTGTTTTATTCCAACTTTGCCTGAGTAACTTGGTGCTTTTTTTATAATCCATTTTGTTGCAAACAGAAAGTTTCTCATAAGGTTCTTATGATGAGATCTATTAGAAGGAGAGTTTTCTAATATGTTTTCTTATAATGGATTTCTATTAGAAATAAGAAGCCAATGTGGCAACTTTCTAGAAAGAAATGGCTCTTGATCCTTAGTTTAAAAATCACTATTATTAAACACGTATCTTCATAACAGAGTCTTATAGATGTGTCACAGAATGACCTGTGGCAAAGGGAAAATATAAGATTTCATCTTTGAAATCAAATAATATTAATAGCCATAGATTAATGTTCTGCTCTATTTTTTCAATGTATAAATTGATATTTTAAAAATATGGTTATTATCATGAAAATTATTTTCTATACATTTCTTCTCAAAATTATTTTTTAAAAGATTTTAGAAGTTTTAAATTTGCATTTACATAAATATAAAGAAAGATAATTACCTTAAATGTAAATGACACACTTAAAATAATTTACAGGTATCGACAAAGGAAAATGCTTCTATAATGCACGTAATTCTGTACAAAATTCTTTAAAAATTATTTATTGAAATTATATCAGTTTAGGGGCTGGAGTGTTGGCCTGGCAAGCATAAGGATGCGAGTTCAAACTGCAGCACCATGTAAACAGCGAAGTGTCAGAGAAAGGAATGCCACATGAAAAACTAAATAAAATTAATTCTCTCTCTTCTCTCTCTCTTTCTCTCTCTCACTGTCCTTACTGTCCCTCTCTCTTTAAAAAATATTATATCAGTTTAATTCTTATTTTTTCTTTTTCTTTTCTTTTCTTTCTTTTTTTTTTCAGGTCTGTGGATTAATCCTGGGTCCCTGTATACGCTAGATAAGCATTCTATCACTATGCTATACCCCGAACTCCCAAGTTAACATTAAGTTTGGAAGATTATGGAATTGAGGTTTGAAGAAGGTATTTTATTCTCTTAAATCCTCAGAGCTAGTAAACTGTGGAAACAAAACTTGTACTCAAGTTTTTCTTACACTATGGAATGAATTCTTATTGGAATCTGTTAAGAATAAACACTTTTAAATGACTCATTAAAGATTTAATAATACAAATGGTACTGATGCCTTGTACATGAAAATAATTTGGCTAATAATTCCTTTTTTTGTTGTTATTTTGCTTAGCAAATTCTGACATCCATCAGAAAATTCAATTTAAAATGAGATAACAATGTTTAAGTGAGAAGAGAATATATATATACAGCATATTGTCATTTTGGGAAATAAAAATAAAGTCTCATTTAAAGTGAATTAAACCAGTAATGTGTAAAAATAATTTGAAATTCCCAAGCAAGAAATTTGAACAAAGTCAAATTAGAAAGCATATGTTTTAAAACACAGTAAATAAATTTGCAAATCATTTTGATCTCCTTCTATATGTGAAGTACATTCTCTGCTAAAAAATAAGAACATGGATACAACTGATTCAAAGTAAATGTATTAAATATTACATTGAAGGGCTATCTGATGTATTTCTAATATTAATCATCCACATTTCTATTTACCATTTATTTCTTCTCTCACTCTCTCCCCTTTCCCTCCATATTCTATCTCTCCTCCCTTCCATCCCAAACACGTATACATACATGCATACACACACACACACCACAGCGTGTACTGTTTCCATGGTTATGTGAAAGGTGCTATTTAGAATACTTTTAGATTCAGAACAAAATGAAGAAGATACAGAGATTCTTCTTTCTTATACCACTTGCTACCACATATGCGTAGCATCTTGCATCATCAAAATTTTCTACCAAAGTGATATTTCTTGTAACTGGGAAATCTACACTGACACATTGCTATCACCCACAGTGCATAGTTTGTATAGGGCTCACTGTTACAGTACATTCTACGGTTTTGGAGAAGTAGTTAATGACATATATGCACCTTGAAGTATCATACAGAGTATTTTCACTGCCCTAAGTGTTCTCTGTGCTCTGCCTATTCATTCCTACCCCGATCCAGTCCTAAACAATGGAAAACACTGAACTTTTTACTCTCTCCATAGTTTTATCTTTTCAATATTTTCTTGTAATTGGAAACACATAATGCAAAGCCTTTTCCTATTTGTATCTTTCACTTAGTAATATATACTTGAGGCTCCTCTATGTCTTTTGTGGATGGAGAACTCATTTGTTTTCATATCTTAGTACTATTCCATTGTTTGTGTGTATCAGAGTTTGTTTAATTGATGACATTTGCTCCATTATATTGCCTTGATATTTCAATTGAGTATGTTTCTGTGGATTTATTTTAAGGTTCTCTATTTTGTCCCACTAATCCATGATTGCTTTTGTATCAATACCACAATATCTTTTGTTTGGGGAGTTTTTTTTTAATTAGTGTTATAATTACATACAATCATGGGGTTCATTGTTCTTTCTCACATGTACACGTGGCATAGCTTGCTCCGATTCACTTCCCAGTGCCACCATGGACAGCTCTGGCTCTCCAGTGAGCCTGTAAATTAGACAGTCCCCTCCTCCAACCTTTCATCACTTTCAGTATAGTGCTGGTTATTCTGGATCATTGGTTTCTCTGTCAGTTCTAAAGATGTTCTCATTTTCTAACACCCAATTTTCACATGCACTTTACGTGTCAAATATATGAGAATTTTCAACATTCCTTCAACATAGAATGTTTCCTCACACCTTATTATCTGTGTTTTATATTGTCCTGTGCTTGCAATTTGTTTCTGTCTTCATCAGAAAATGCTTTCTTAAACAACCCTTCCTTGCAAGGGAAATATGATTTTCTCTGTTCTCTCAGTGTTCTTCATGATTGCCACAATAATATCTTTCATGTACAAGACACTTGCTGTGAATCAAAGTAATTGGCAATATTTCTGATGGGGAGAGATAAAAACCAGAAACTGATTGTGCTCCCTTAACATTTTTGGGGGGTTACCAGGGTCTAACCCAGAGGTACTTTACCATTGAGCTACATCCCCATACTTTTTATTATTTTTTGTTTTGAGAAAGAGTCTCACTCAGTTGCTGAGTCTCAATAAACTGCTGACACTCATCTCTAATTTGTGATCCTCCTTTCTCTGGCATGTCCATGGGATTATAGGTGTGCATCACCACACCAGACCCTTGAATAACTAACTTTTTAAAAGGCAATTAAGCAATTTGCAAATGAATAGAGACCCTGTACTAAGAAAAAAGCAAGGGTATGAATTAAGCATGAAACAACTAAACTCATAGTACCAGCTCGGGAATATCTTCATAAGCACTGTCTTTGGAATCTTCTTTTTCTTTTCTTTTTCTTTCTTTTTTTTTTTGAAGAGAGAAGACAGTGAGAGAGAGAAAGAGCGATTCAATATTTTATTGACATTTTCACATGATTTTCATTGTTCTGACACTTAGTTGTGTACGTGGGTGCTGGGGTTCAAACCCGTGTCCTTGCATATGCCACCAAGCCACTGCTCCAGCTTTTTGTTATATTCTTATCAACTCTCTTAGTCTCCATGAACGATAATCACTTTTCAACTGAATCACTGAATGTTGTCTTAATGATTTGAAGTGAAATGTAGAAGCATTGATTCATTGGCCTAGTTCAGTTCAAGTTCTCTCTTTCCATTTTCTGAGACAGCGGTTGATGGTACCTTGTTTTCCCATGTTCTGTATTAACCCATGACACACCCTATTACATCAAGAAACGGAAAATCAGGATGAAGGTTAGAACAGTATTCAGGCAAAAAATGTAAGTGAACAAAGAAAACAAATATAAATTTAATATGTGAACATTATAATCAGATAAGGATAGCCTATCTCATCTTTCTGATCTGAAAATTGTGACTATGTTAATATTTCTTCCCAGAACTATTGTAAGGAAGGAATCAAATATGTAAACAAAAATTAATACCCATTTTCATGTTATAAATAGCATCATTATTATGTGACTTTAAAAAGAAATTTTCCAAGATAAATATAATAATTCTGTTTAGAGAAAAAGAATATATGGCTTAGAAAATAAGATGCTTACCTAAATTTCATAAGATAGCAGGTTTTTTGAGAAATAAGAGAGAAGAAAACACTCTATATATTTTTAGAACTAAAATTTAAGAGAGGTATTTATGGTGATGGTAAAGGTAGATATGTGATATAAATTCAAACACAAGCTCTAAATCTTTACAATACTATGATACCACATTATATTTCTAGAGATTAATTATTAATTTTCTTTTCCATATGCTGCAATGAATTTTCAGCACCTGTACATCAAAATAATATGGGCTTCAATTAATTTTCACATTTTAGATACTTAAGCTTTAAGCTATTTCACAGTGCTCCAAAGCTACTTTATTAAAAAAAAATAATGAAAAGGTTTGTGAGTTAAAATTCTTTTAGTATAGTAAGAAAAAGGTGGTAAAAATTACCTGAATATTTACCATCTAACTCACTCAGTCACAGAGAAGTGGCAGCTGCACTGTTCGTTTCAGTATCATAACGGGTCAGGCAAATCCTGATCTGGCACATATTTCCATGTAAAATGTAGAACGAAAACTGCTATAAGAAGGCAAGAAAGGGATGTGTGTAGCACTGAAGTCTGTTATGGAGCTTGGATCTGTTGATCCTGCTGTGTTCATAGTTCTACAAGGGCTTCTTTCCTGCTGAGAGTGCAGTGTTTGGAGCACGCATGACTAGGCTTTCTGAGAAAGCCAGGCCTCCTGCCGTAGGGTGCCCTGGAGGTACCCAGAGGTCTCTGTCTTCATTGCTACAAGTGGCACAGAAAGGATAATTACTCCAGTTTATTACTTTATTTATTGTGATTTATCAGTTCCATATTATCTTACATATATATGCCACTGAAAGGAAATGAATGAAAATTATTATTCTGATTTATGAGTACGAAATATTTTTGCATTTTGTTAGTTGCAATCACAGGCATGCAACCCCACATCATTTATTGGTTCTTAATTGAGATGGTTTTTTATTTATTTTTTTAAATCTAGAATCATGAAGTGAATTTTTAGCCTATGTGTAGGCCAGTGCATTCAGAACTATTGACCAAATTAATTAGGAATTTCTTAGTTATCTTTGCTAATATTAACAATTTAATATAATAAGAAACTAATCGCAAAGAAATACATGGTGTGGTTATTTATCACATATGATTAAATGTCTATTTTCACCAGTGGTTGCACAAGAATTACTACCATGATATAATCTTTCTGAAAGATTTAGTGGGCACTTGAGCTTCCCTTAATTCCTTCACAGTGAATGCTTCCAAGTCCCAGAAAACTCATTCTTAGTACTCTGAGATCTGTTTCTCTCTTATACTCATCATCTATTCCATCTTCTTCAAGTCACATACAATTCCTTTACTGAAGTTGCATCCTCTTTAACTTTTCTGAAACATTAAATGATGCTCATCAGTCACCAGAGCTCATCTTTTCAAATCTTCCATATCAATACAGTCTTCAGTTTCTCTATTTAGATATGTGTCATTTTTTCTTTTTCAGTCCTTTAGTCATATCTTATTCTACATTCTCCAAACACCTGAGACATTTTTCTGTTTCAACAAAATGCTTTTCTTTCTCTAAACCAAATGAACTTTCATTTTCAATTTACCTCCATATTTCTAACTACTATAATTCATACCTAATATGATGCCACACTATTTCCTCAGATACAACATATGTAAAATTCAAAGTTTCACATCGTACCTCTAATATCACAATAGGTCATTCTTTGTATTTTACCTTTGTGAAAGTGCACAAAACCACTTCTTCATTGTGTTTCTCCAGAAAAAATTCCTGCTTTGGCTGTTACCTTCTTTTTTGCTTTTCCATATGAAATGTGTATCTATTTATAATATATAAAACCACATTTCATATGTTTTCAGCTGACCTTTCTGTAAAAAATAATCTATATTTTTAGGGAGATTGAATTACTACTACAAAATCAATATATTTATGAGAACTTATTGCACGTATATTCAAATTTTTACACTCTGAATACCCAAAGTGCAATGATTTTTTATAATAGATAAGAAATTTGGTTGAAATGATTACAAAACTTTACTTATCCATAGGAGAAAATAAATAGATTATGCAATAAAGCTGAAGGAAATTAAAATAATAGTGCATTAATTTTTTATTTTCAATGAGATCAACCAGGAAATTACCAGATAGAGTCAGGAGGAATGAAATGGTAAATAATCTACTTACTTAAATAGAAGATAAGCAGAGGAACTGAGAATAGGGGGATATATAGGCTTCTACATCTTAATCTTGAATATAGATAAAAGGGGAATAGCCTTTCTTTCTTCATTTTGTGAAAATATTTGAAAGAGACTAAAGAATCCAGTAAAATAGCTTCTATTTGATAATTAGTTTCTGGCATTCACAGGAAATTTATGTATTTTATTTCTAAATTTCAAATTTGATGGAAAAAGGAAAAGCAGGTTAGGAACATAGTAAAGTAAAAATCTCCAGTGAGAATTATATTTTCTATAATCAATACAAAGAAGCAATTGTTTACTTCTTTCTATGTTTCTGATTTTTTTTTTAACCAGAAATCGAATCCAGAGGAGTTTAACCAATGAGCCACAACCGCAGTCCTCTTTTGATTGATTTTTTAAAAGTTTGAGACAGGTTCTCACTAAGTTGCTGAGGCTGGTCTCAAACCTGCAAACCTCCTGCCTCGGCCTCCCGAGTCACTGCAATTACAGATGTGTTACCACACCCAGCTAAGAAGTATCTGGTTCTAAGGGATCCACTGACATGAAATCCTTAGCCAAATCAGAACCTGTTGCACACAGTCAATAGCTTAACTGCAACATTTCTGAGACTTAGAGAAGGACCAGACATGAAAGAAATGGTGATGATCTCAGTGAATCCTGTTTGTAATTGCTGCACATTACAGTCTGTGTATGTGGTCCCAACTTCTGTGAAAGAAGACCCACTTTGAAAATAAAGTAAATATGTTCAAAGATATGCTGTACAAATAAGTGGGATTGCAAAGAGCAAGAAATTTTCAAAAAATCATAGTCTACTTTTGGAAGTTTTCAAAGAAAAAAGAAGCTTACATTATTTGAATACTAATGATAATTAAGTGCATATACAAATGCATCTATATCATTATAGATGGAAGGCTATGGAAAGTACTACTAAATTAATATTTCTTATATTAATTACATAAAATTAATATTAACTACATAAAATTTTCACATAATATTTTTAAATTTTATGTCTGTAAAAAAAGTGGGAAAATATAAGAAATATTTAAAAATTGTTTTGTTTCTGCAATTCTATATAGTTTTCAGGAATCCTTATTTCTAATTTATAGCTGCAAAATACTAATACAGTGTTCATAACACTAATATTCAAATGGGAAATATTGTGAGAAGTTTATGATGTGGATCTAGATTGCTGAGATTGAATTCTGTAGATTTTTTTTTTAAGAGAGGGATAGTGAGAGAGAGAAAAAGAGAGAACCAATTCGATTTCATTTTTCATGTGGCTTTCCTTGCTCTGACGCTTTGTTGCTGGGATTGGAACCCACTTTTTCTCGCATTCCAGGCAAGATCGATAACGTTGAACCACAGCTCCAGCCCCAATTCTGTAGATTTATGTCTATAAATGACCCCAATTGAATTTTAAATCAAGTTTACAGTGTTTAATGATAAATGTCATTTATCATCCCAGTGACTGTGTGTCATTACATACAACGCAACACTATTCTATCCAGTATTTTTTCAAGGTACTTAGAATTTGTCTCTTCTACATCTAGTGATGATCACATCACTGCTAGTCTAGTACATGGAAATTGTCTTCCTCTGTTCAACATCACTTAAGCCTTTTAGGAAATCTTCCCAAATTATCTTCTTTTTTGTTTCCTTTGTGTGTGTGTGTGTGTGGGTGGGTGTCATGCCAATGCTCTGGTATTAAAACCTATTATTTTTTTAAAGTGTTGTTTGTCTCACTTTTTCCTTTTAAATCTCATGCAAAATATCCCTCATGACCCACAAAAATTTTTAAAAATACAAAGAAAGAAATGCTTGGAAATGGAATTCTAGCCACATTAGTTACATATTACATAATAGTTCTTCAATAAATATTGTCAACTTGTTATCCATACACAACTCTTTTAAGGAAATCATTTTGCAAATAAGTATATTCACAAAAGCTTGCCTTTTTCCAAAAATATCCATCTGTTTCTCTTACTTCTGTGAACATAGTAATGCTCTCCCTAAAATCATGAAAAGTAAGTTTTCTCATATTTGATACTTTTTCCTTTTCTAGTTGAGTGGAATTTCTCCTTTGATACCATGTAACTTAATAACAAAATATATACTCAAACAATCAAAATAATCACATGTGTGAAGAAAAGAAAGGAGAAATACTTTGCCTATTAGAGTAGTCCACATTCTTGAACTGGGTCATATATTTTTAGCTACTTTTAAATTTATGTTTGTTGAGTGCATATGAATAAATACAGTCTGAGCTAGTTTATATTCTTTTACACTGATTTCCAGTTTTAGGATCCATTCAAGCATTTATGATTTGGGTTTCTGTTGACATCAATTTAAAAAAGCTAAACAATTATATTTTTGTGTGTTGTATCTGATTGTGAGTTATACCTTGATGCTAATTCTCAAATCTCTTTATGACTTGAATCTGATGAAAGGATAGATTGTAAGAATGGGAGATGGAAAAGGGTAGCAGTCTGAATATTAATCCCCATAAGTTGAACTCCCGTTTTAATCTATAAATATATTTATTTATATGGTAAGTGGGACTTGGCAGATATTATTCACTTTTTAAAAGCTTTTGAGAATGGAAGGTTACCATGGATTTTCTGGATGGGCCTATCAGAATCACAAGTGTGCTTATAACAATAGTGTACATGGGCCAGAGTCAGGGAAGGAGTTTTGAGGATGAAAACAGTGTCAGCTTGAGACTGCAAGATGCTTTACTGCTGACTTGAAAATGAAGGATGGGGTCACGCTAAAAGGGATGCAAGCAGCCCCTCGGAGGTGGAAAAGTAGGTAAACAGAGTCTCTCCTAGAGCTGCAAGAAGGAATCGATAGTATAGTGCAGAAACCCACATTCCATCCAAATATGACCCATTTTGAACTCTGACCCCTAGAGGTATAAAACAATAAACTCATACTGTTTTAAGCCACCAACTTGGTTATCAAAGCAATAGGAAACTAATAAAGGGATAAATCTGAAGATTATCACTGACTTGCAAAGTAATTATTTCAGAGAAAGTTATTACAGTTTTTGCAGGCAAAGGATGATTAATCTTAGATGGTAAGCCTCAAAGAGATGTTTTTATTGGTGAAGTAGGATTCAAATAATTTAGAAGCTTAAGCTCTTGGTTTGATTGCAATTTGCCTATAGACCCATCTCATTTTTCAAGATTCTGCTCCTACAAAATTAGTGTCCTATTTTAACATAAGAGACAACAATTTGGGGGCTTTTTGGTGCATGTTACAACTCAGTCACAAGTAGGATTGATTTTCTTTTTTTTTCCAAAAATCTTATCCAAATAAAAAACGGTGAGTTTTTTTTTTTGATAGAGAAGAAAACTTTAACTTTTATAAAGTCTTTCATTTTGCAAGTTTTCTAGTGCATTTTAAAGTAATCACCTCACCTTATATTTTTTATTTCTACTAATGTCCTTACCACCCATGGCCAATATCCTGTCATCTGTCATCTGTTATCTTGCTTTTTACAGACAATTGATTTGAGGTGTCTAAAGGTTGTAATTTAAGTTATAATTTTTGTCACTTTCCGTATTTCCCTTATTCTGTGAACTAACAACATTCTTTTCACCATCCTAAATGTTTTCATTGATGACTTGAAATTTAATCAGATAAAAAAAATCACATCAGATGAACTGTGTCCAGCTGAAACAAACCATTCTAAAGTACCTGTTTCTCTAATTGTTTCCTGTATTAAAATACCTGGGAAAATCAATTAGAGAATTAGAACTCACTAGTGAAAATGTATAAAAAGATTTATTATAGGCACCAAAGGATGCCTAAAAAGTCTAGATGAGACTGTTGCTTCTACGACTGGAGCCAGATCCTGAAATCAGAGGAGCAATCAGAAAGAAAAGCTGGCCATGAACTGGAGGAAGCAAGATACACCTGAACTAGGGACGTACGGTACCCCACAAGAAAAGCCAGGAACCTGCCTCAATTTCTCAGTGCCTGATATCTGTCAACTTAATGATAGAGTTGCTCCACCTGAGAGAATGATGCTTTTCACCACGAAGTAAAAGACACACTTGATCCCAACACTGAGAAATTTTAAAGAAGAAATCATCCAAAACGAGAGAAGCTTCAGATTTGGTTGGCATGTTACACCAAAAGCAACTAATGGCCAATTATGTCATAACCGTCAGCTCAGGGAATAATTCTTTTCAGTATGAAAAGAATATATCTGTTGTTTCAATTTCACCTTCATATCCCCAACAAAATATCTATGTGACCCACAGTAGCATTAGTTGACCCGGTAGGAGTCCATGCAAACGATTTCAAACTCATATGGTGTTAGTCCTGACTCTTCGCAATAGTTTGGAAGCACAGAACTGAAACATTATCTTGGGGATCACCTGTTTTGCCCCAATTTAATAAGTCTTCAACTGTGGGGAGTTTAGGGTCCTGGGTAAAGCCCAGGAGTGTTGGAGAAAAGTGTAGGATGGTGGGGCCTTGGCTACTAAGTAAGCTCTCTGCATTACAGATTTTAACAACTAGAATGAATGTTAGTGTTTGTAGCATTTCAACAAATACTTATTGAATGCATGAAAAATGAATATTTTAATGGTCCTATTATTCAGTAGAACCAATAATTTCATTCTTCATTCTTCATTGCACCTTTGGAATAGTTTATATAGCTGTATTATAGCTGCCAGTCGAATGTGCTATTTCTAATATCTTTACATAGTTTTAAAATAAATTTACATATTATTGTAGTGAACATGCACTTAAAGTGTCCCAAGATTAAAAATTTAATGACAAATTGATTACTTCATTACATTAGTTAGTTTATTCAATAAATATTTCAAATGTAGTAATAGATTTAAAATATCAGGGAGATGATGATGTGACAAATCCGAAAATATGTAGTGCCTTAGTGTGTGTGTGTATATATAGATATATATATGTATAAAAAGCAACAAACTAAATTTATGTTCAAAAGCTCATTGATATATAAATTTCATGCTAATTTTTGTTTGTATTAATGAATTATAAAGCTTAAAAATAAGTATTATTTTGTTATGGGTTAGTTTTTTCATATCTGCAAATTTATTATAATTTTTAAAGATTAAACATTTTGTTGAACATTTTGCATAAGAGCAATATATTTATATTTTATAAACTTACAAAATAGTTACATAGTAGTTTATTTCTCCTATTCAATTGTCACATTTCAATTCTTACGTAATTTATCATTTATAATACAGTACCTCAAATGCTATTTTTTAAATTTGAGTTTGGTAGTTATGCTATATGGTATTAAAAGTGGTAAAACTTTCTCAGGAGGTAATTAATGACTATTTGACCCTTAGATCTCATTTTCTTCTTAAAACTCTTGGGAACCCAGCTCATTATCTCATCAAATCTAATGCTATTATTATTTTTTTGCATGTATAAAATCTCCACTAATACATACACTTATTTCCATTTTTATAGTATATTGTAACTTCAGTCAATCTGGTGTCAATATATGCAGTAAAACTGAATGGCAGAATCTTACTCATGTGTAATTTAAAAAGTTGTTCTCACTGCAAATGAAAGTAGAGCCTTGGTTACAGATGAGGGCAAGTGAATTGGAGGGAGGAAGCTTGGGGGAAGATTTGTAAACTGGTGATAAGTTGTACATGGATGCAAAAGTAAATTTTGATGTTCTATTGCACAGTAGTGACTATAGATAACAGTAATGTAGTATACATTACAAAAAAGCAAGAAGGAAGGACTTGGAATGTTTTCAGCACATAAAATTATAAATATTTGAGGGACCAGTTATATTTACACTGATTTAAACATTACACAGTAAAATAAATATTGAAATAACACATGAGATACTATAAATATGCCCAATTTTATGTCAGCTAAAATAAAATACATATAAAAATATTGAAGAATGAAAATTATGACCTTTATTTTATTTATAGTGATGTTCCATAGATCTTTATTATAAATTGTGTTAAATATTTCTATGATTTTTAGAGGGAACTGAGCTATAAAGCAGTGTGTATTAGGATAGAGGCTTGTATAGGAGCTTGTCTGGGAAATCTGTGAACTGTGTCACATCAAGTGAGAATAGTCATAGTTGACTGCATTTGATGATTGTCATATTTCTCTTTCTTTTCTTTTTTTTTTTTTTTTAAAGGAGAGAGATAGGGCTGGAGCGGTCGCTTGGCAGTTATATCGCTTGCCCAGCATGCGTGAGTACATGAGTTCAGATTCCAGTACTACGTGCACAACAAAGTCTTGGAGCAACAAAGGCTGCATGAAAAAGTAAATTAAAAAAAAATGTTTATCTCTTTCTCACTGTCCCTCTCACTTTAAAAAAAAGTAAAAGAGGAGAGAGAGAAAAAGAGAATCAAATTTATCTTATTTCCTTTTGATGTGGCTTTCGTTGCTCTAATCCTTCCTGTGCACATGATGTTGGGGTTTAAACTCCCATAATCCCGCATGACAGGCAAGCACCATAAGCACTGAGCAACCGCTCCAGCCCCTGTAGTTCACTCTCTGTACTCAGTGATCTTGTTCTCAATACAGCAGAGATGATTATACTATTTAACATATCCCAGATAATTTCCCTGGTTTTTAAACACATAAGCAGTTAGTTTGTTTGATTGTTTGTTACCAGGGATTAAAATAAGGAACACTTAATTACTGTAGCCACTTCCTTTACTACCCTTTTTATTTTTTTATTTTGAGATAGGGCCTAAGTTACTGAGGATGACTTTGAACTCACAATCTTCCTGCCTCGTCTTGAGGAGAGGCTGGGATAAGCATGTACTCATTTATTAAAATTCATTTGACATAGTCTTATGTATTGCAATCATTGTTATGTATTCATCTCTCCCTCCCCTCCCTGCCTTCCTCCCCACCCCTTCATAATTATGGTTCTCCCTGCTTATGTGAAATTTCAACTATGGTGAGTTTATTTTTGAGCTTAGTTAACATCCAGTCTGTCTTAGATTTTACTCTAGCTTCCACAAATGAGAGAAAATATTTGGCCTTAAGTCGCTGAGTTTGGGATATTTCACTCAGCATAATTTTTCCATCTCTATCCATTTGGCTGCAAATGCTATGATATTGTTCTTTCTAATAGCAGAGTAGAATTCCATACAACAGTTTTTGAACTCTCTTGTCCAGCAAGGAGCATCTGTGTTGATTTCATAGGTTAGCTATTGTAAATCCAGCTGCTATAAACATTGATTTAGTTGTATCTCTGTAGTATGCCAATTCTAGCTCTTTTGGTTATCCCACTCCTGAGTATTTTCCCAAAAGAGCATGTACTCATTTTTCCTGAGTGCCTTTTTGTTCTTTCATGATGGTAATCAATTCATGCATTCCATGACCACTGGTGTGTGGTAGTGAAAAATCTCCCAGACAAGTTATCTCCTTTCAAGGTTGTTCTTCCCTGGGGAAAAACAGATTCTATTATGAAAGGCAGAGCTGTTACTCAGAGTTACGTCATTTGGTATTTAATGTGAGTAGAACACATACTGTGTATTTCCCACAGACAGTGGTGCTGGATAAAACTCCAGGCAGAAAAGGTAAATCAACTTGTGCATTGTGCATCAGTCCCAGTCAAATGAATCATTGCCTGATGTAATCAATTTGCAACAAAGTGACTAATTTTACTCTCAAGAATGATAGTACTCTTGTGTCTTTAAAAGATTTTTGATGGTAACATTAATATGCCATGTCCCTGAAAGGTAATTTTGGTTTTGATTTACTACCTTGATGGTAGGGACACCATTTTAAATTACTTCATTTGGATTACAGATTAAGTACTCTTTATTCAAAATTTTTTAGGTCTGAAGAGTTTCAAATTCAGATTTTTTTTCAGAGTTTGGAGTATTTACATACAATAATGTGATACCTTGTGGATAGGGTCAAAGTTTGAACAAAAATTGATTAACTTTTGCATAGCTTATACATATAGTGTGAAGGTAATTTTAAACAATGTTTTTTTCTCTATGTCCATATTTTGTCAGCAGCTTGTCACATGATGTCAATTGTGAAGTTTTCCATGTGTGGCATCCTGTCAGCACAGAATTATTTTATTTTAATTTTATGCATTTCAGATTTTACATTTTCAGATTAAAGATACTCAGCCTGTCCAATAAATCTTATTTTTCAGGTCAAAAATACCAATGTGAGATCTTTGTCAATTGCCGAGTATGCTCATTGCATTTATATATTCACAAAATAGAGGAATAGCCAACTGAGTGGAAGAGCACTGCACAAATCAAGGGCATGCCCACTTCTTAGGACAACTCCATGCGATGATTGAGCAATGCAGTTTTGTAACAAGCAGTTAGTTTTGGAATAAATTACGACTTCAACTAAAAAATTGTAGTCTGTGTTGAAGTTCTAATCCTGAGTATGATTATAGATGGTGATAGATCCTTCAAGAGCATAATCAACGTTAAATTAGGTCACAAGTGTTGTGCTTTAATTTCATCTGACTGATCTTATCACAAGAAAAGATACCCCAGTTATCTACTGGGGTGATGCATAACAATAAGGAAAAGCCATGAGAACACAGCCAGGAGGTAGGTAGTCATCTACATGTTGAAGACAGCAGCATCAGGAGAAACCAATGCTTCTCCTTGGTGTTGAACTTTGAAACGCAAGAATAATGAGAAAACAAATGTGTGCTGTTTAAGCCACTTGGTATGTGCAATTTTGTTATGGTATCCCTAAAAGAATTGCAGACTCCCCTAGGAAAGTTGCTACAACTTTGAAAGACTGTTAGGGTCATCACAGATTCAGAGCTCCCCAAGAATCAGCTAAGGTTTTATTGTTACTACATTCTTACCTAACAGTTCCTAACAATGAATTGAGCATTTTTTTTTCTCCTCTCCTCTTCCCAATAGTATAGTTATCCCAAATACACTATACACTTTCTAAATGCCAGTCTCCATTGCACACTTGGCTGTGGGGGAAGCTATACTTTAATAATATATATATATATATCTCAATTTACCATAGCTGGCAGTGTTGATGGTAAACCTGCTATAGCAGATAAACATTGTCTGTGTCCTGGTACTGATGATTTTTGGAAAAATTCCCACGAAATCTGTTTAAACCAGAGAGATATTTTTTTCTTGTGAAAATAATCTGTTAAATATGTTAATAGAGTGCTTTCAAAACCATGGGAAAATGAATAGCCAAAAAGAATACAGTAAGAAAATTAACCAAGTGTGTGATCTTATCTAGAAACTGTTTAGCTTTATTGCTCCAGTATTTCTGAAATTTGACCACAGAAATAGTCCCAATTTACTACTCAGTCATTGGGGTCTAAGTACCATTTAGGCCAGGTACTTTTATTCAGTCCTTGCTCAAAAGAAATAAACAACTGTGAGCTGATAGAAGCAATCACCACTGCAGCTATTAGATTGGTGCACAGGTGTGGTAAAGGAAATCTGGGAATAGCATCTTTAGCAGTTATTCTATTACATAAAGTTGCAATAACAAGTACGGCATCAGCAAATGCACTTGAAAGCAGAAATGTCAATTCACAAAGTATCTTGACAGCAATTTAGGTATAAGAATTATAAGACTGTGGGTTTAGCTCTGTAATAAGAGTGCAAGCCTAGCATTCATAAGGCTATGGTTTCAATCCCCAGTACCAAAACCAGCAAAAAAGCACAAAAAACTAATTACATGTATGAATGCAATTACATCTATATCAAATTTATAGGTTATTTTGACATTGCTATTTAAGAAATGACATAAAACCCTTTTTTCAAAAAATAGTATGAGCAAATTGAGAATTACATAATATTATTTAAAGAAAAATTATATATCGCAATATCAATGACATCAAACAATTTTGATTAGAGTGATATACTAACAATAAATAGTTTTAAAATTTAAGTAAAAACTACTAGATTTCATTACTGAATGCTCCAGCCAGATCGACCAATCAGGCAAAAGAAACAAATAAGATTTTCAAATTGGAAAGAAGTCATCGAATTCTCATTGTTTAAAAATAGCATTGTTTTCTATTTAGAAAACCCCATATTCCACAAAAAATCCCTATCAGAACAAATAAATTTAATAAAATTTCAGGAAACAAAACCAATATATAAGAATTAGTGTCATTGCCATATGTCAATAGCAAATTCTCTGAATTAAAAACCAAGAAAGGAATCCCATTTACTATAGTACAAATAAATATTCAGCATGTTAATTTTCATTTTTGTGACTAAAACAACTGACAAAAATAACTTAAAGTAATAAAGATTTTGCCTTACAGTAAAAGGGGTTTCATTCCATGGCATGATGACTCCATTGTTGTGGGCCTGAGGGCAGGAAGACAATCATAGCAGAAGAGTGTGGCCAATGAAACCTGTTCAGCTCATGACAAATGAAACTGAGAAAAATAAACAGGCAGAGAGAGAGAGAAAGTGAGAGAGAGAGAGAGAGAGAGAGAGAGATAAATGGGCTAGGGTCAAGACATACCCTTCTGCAGCACACTCTCAGTGATAACTCCATCAACCAAGTCCCACTTTCTACAATTTCAAATGAGTTCCAATAGTTCATGAAGCAGGCAATGGATTAGTCCAATTATGAGGTCAGAAGACTCACGATTCAACCACTTTCCACATTGCTGTACTAGGGACCAACTCTTCAACACACAAGTCTTTGGGGAACACCCCATATCCAAACTATAGCACCCATGAGTAAATTTAATCAGATAAATAATGATCTCAATAAGGAAAATTGTAAAACACTGATTAAAAATGAAAGGAGTATCAAAATTATGGAAAAACATCAAACTTTAATAGATTTTGAGAATTAATATTTTAAATATTCTTATTACCCAAAGCAATGTATAGACTAATACAATCCCTATCAAAATACCAATGAGATTTTTCACAGGTCTAGAACAAACAATTATAAAATCCATATGAAATCATACACATACACACACACACACACACACACACACACACACACACACAGATAAAGCCATCTTGAATAGAAAGAACAAAGCAGGAGCATTATCCTACCTGACTTCAAAATACACTACAAAGCTGCAATCATCAAAACAGCATGGCACCGGCATGACTGATAGCTGGAGCATTGGAATAGAACAGAGAACCACGAAGTAAACCTACACACACATCTACAGCCAAATGATATTTTACAAAGTTGTAAGCATATGTTTTGGAGAAAAGAAACTCCTTTTAATAAATGGTGCTGGGAAAACTATATATCCATATGCAGAAGACTGGAACTAGATCTCTGTCTTTTACCAATTGGAAAAGTCAATTTAAAAATGGATTGAAGGCAAAAATATAAGGTTCGAAATTCTGAACATAGAAATAGAGAAAAGCTTCAGTACATTGGAATGGAGAGGGTTACTTTGGAGATCACACACACACATACAAAAAAAAAAAAAAAACACAGAAAATAAAAGCAAAGCTGGACAATTGACAAAGCATCATCTACTCCAGAAAGGAAATAGTCAGGGTAAACAGACATCACTCATGATGGCAGAAAATAATGGCATACCATACATCTGACAAAATGTTGGTATCTGGAATATATAAGGAACTCTTAAAAGCTCAATAGCAGAAAAACTCCAAAATCTAATTTCTAAAATGGGCACTAGCCCTTAATCATGTCTCTGAAGAAGACTTAAAATAGGCAGGCATATGAACAAATACTCAATATCACTAATCATTGGGGAAAGCCAAATCAAAACCACAATAAGATATCACCTCATCCTAGTTAGTAGTGGATTTCAAAAAGACTACACTTAACAAGTGTTGGTGAGGATATGGAGAAAAGTGAATTCTTGCACACTGTTGGTGGGATTGTAAATTGCTAAAACAATTATGGAACTCATCAGGAATGAGCACACAATGCATGCAATACTGATGCTGTATACACACCCAAAGGAAATGAAACCAGCATGTTGAAGAGACATCTGCACTCCCGTGTTTATTGCAAAATAAGGCATAGCTGTCAAGCAACACAAACAACTGAGGTGCCCATCAACAAATGAATGCATGAACATAATGTGTTACATACACAACTGAATTCTTCAACCATAAAAAGCAATGAAATCCTGTCATTTTCAACAACGTGGATAAAACTGGAGATCGTGCTAAGTGAAATAGGGAAATAGGTATATTTCACTTAATATGTTTTTCTAGGTATAGAAAGACAGCTATCACATTTTCCCACTCATATGAAATGAGTTGATATCATACAATTTAGACTGAGATGGTGGTTACTAAAGGCTGGGATATCAGTAACTTTCAGAACCAGAGATAGAAACTTATCCTGAATTGCATTTAGAAATTTGTTCATGTACTAGATAAAGTAAATACAATATCCATTTTTCTTTTGATAATTGTATATTTTATTTACATATTATTCTAATACAATGAGCTATTTTATATCACAATTTGGGAATTCATGAATATCTCAGCTAAGAAAGAAAGTCCTCATGTGAACTCATTTGAGGCAGTTTTTTTTTTTAATTTGGAGCATTTAGAAAACATCTAATTGTGGGAAATTCAAAAGTAACTTTTTCTCAAGGTATTTGGGTCTACTTACCAGAAAAAATAGTCTACATTGGACTTAAATTGATATAAATAACTAATATTTTTAAAAGAAATGCCCCTTGTATACAATGTAAAGGGATTCATATCAAGACATCGTGGTGCTAAGAGGGATGAGATGCTATGAAGACCTTGTTGATATCTACGGCTACATGAAAAACTAGGAGCAGAGTGATCTACTTTTGAGTAATGAGGGTAGATATGCTTAGAAATAATATAATCCAGACTCCATTAGCATAAATATGGTCAAGATTTTGAAATTCATTCATGCTCTGATTTATTCCGTTCAAGCTTAAAAAATAGGCTTACTTTTGCAATCTTATTCACCTCTTGCATCTAGCAATCAGAAGGTGTGTCTTGCAGTCAAGCAGAAAGGCTAACATCCTCAGAGTGGACTGCCGATTACCTACCACACTCCTTGATGTTCACATTTCAAAGGCTCCAAAATCCTCAGGAAATATAGCCCTGGGACACAAAATTGGCAAGAGGCTCATTTATCTTTTTTAAAAGTTGAAAATCTCAAAGATATAGGGAAATGATTTACAAATGCAATTTTTAATATAATATAAAAAGTGGGATAGTTCTCTTACCTTTTGGTACAAGTAAGTTAAAATTTGTTAGTATCTCTTTAGATTTTTTATTTATCTTCACACTATGAAGTGTACTACTTTTGATAGTAGCACTGCAATTTTTAAATTTTTTCTGTTGCTAGTTCAACATTTCTCCAGGAAGTTTGTGATGATCTAAATATCTAGCAATTCCAGAATAAAACACAAAACCAAAGAAATGTCAGAATAACAATAGCATTATTTTTAGAAATTCTAGTATTTTCCCTGAGGCTATGATCTTTAAATATATAGTGCAAATGGCGAATGGTTAAAGCTTCGCCTTCTTTAGCAAGGTGTAACAATTTCTCTTTGGTCATAGATTAATTACATAACTGTTACGATGCCTTGATTGCTTGCACAATTAAGTGATAAACTATTTGATTATTATTTTGTAGTACTTCATGGAATCTCATCCATTCACCCGAAGGAGTAGCTTAACTGTGCAGTTTGATGATCTAAAATTTTAACTAAGGGTTTTTCTTGTCTAGCCAATAATTTCTTTAGCATTTTCATCAATCACTTAAGTCCCTTTACATTTATACAATAATCTAGATCCTTTGATAATTATTCTATCTTCCCAAATAATTCTTTGCAGATGTGAATCACAGACACCCATGGGCATTATCTAGCATTAAAGTTCTATTAAGAGGCAACCAGTGAAGTGTACAGATTGAACTTTTCATGTTTAATGTACATAGTCCTAATTGTTTTAAGTCTTTAGGATAAATACAACCTATGGGCCATTTTTCACATTAGTCCAAATCAATAGTTACATTATTATAATAGTCAATTAAGTCTCCATGAGTAATAGGCACTCACCTCTGTTTATCTATCCATTTGTTTCCTGGGGGGGATTCACATCCCAAAGTTAAATGAATGACAACACTGTCTTTTGCAACCTCTGTCTGTAAATGTCAGATTTCTGTTTCTCTACTAATTAGCAGTTTATCTTTTCTAAAACATCCTTTAATCAGTCTTAGGGAACTCATAATTTCAGTACCTAGTTGTTGCCTTAAATATCTATAAGGATCATTTCTGGGAATACAAGAAGAAAAAGTGATGTAACAAATTACAGACTTCTTTTCCAGTACAATAGGATTCTTAAAGTAATTGAAGTACCAAATACTGTGAATAAGAAAGGCGAAATGTAAGAATAGTATGCTCTCTAGAATACCTCCTTTCAGTTGAGTTTGGTGCCAGTGTGAGATACACCAGAACTGATTTCAAGCACATGGTTAAAACCCACAGTCCGATCCTCCTGTGGTGCTGTTTTTACATGTGAAACATGGATCTAGCAGGATTTATTTTATTTTTATAGTTGTATGAATGATCAGCAGCACTTGAAATTCTCTCTCAGCCTGGTGACACTTTCACAAAGTTGAAATCTCCCAACACAGTGGAGAAATGGCCTTCCCCAAGTGGGTCATTACAGGAACTTCTAACTTTATGTCTTAAATTTTTTGAAAAAAGAGAAGTCCATTTTAAATGCTAAGTTTGATTATGAAAAAAAAATCACTTAAAGAAGGCACAGGGCAGTGTCTCAGATCCAAGTTCACAGTTATATCAAACAAAATTTCAAAGAGAGAAATACCATTCTTGCTTGTCAACATTACCTTTGTTTTTAACAAGGCTCCTAGTGAAATTCTGGGTCATTTTAACCAGACTTGCTATTAAATCATAGTGAATTTTGTTTTATTTTATTTTGCTATTATTCATGCACTGTTTGTCCAAAGGACTGAAGGGAAGGGAATATGATAGCTAATGAGAATCTATAAACATTTGTATGATTACCAGATGAAAATGGAAATAGAAAATAAGTACTCCAGCTGATTCATTATGTTCTTCTGATATCCCCAAAGTAGGAATTTTGTGTATGAAGAGAAGCTTAAGACATTAGTTTAATAAATTTGCTTCTATAAAGGAACGACTTTAGGGCATCCACACATTATATACAACCTAATTAAACCAAACATCTGTGTTTGTTGTCTTTCTTTTGCTGTGACAAAATGCCTGAGAAAAGTGTACTTAAAAGAGGAAAGAGGGGAGAGCAAGGGGATGATAGGGAGGGACCTAGTGGGGGAATCAACAATGTAGCTTACTCTTTACTCCCTTCCCAAGAATTCAAATAATATCTATGCAATCATTTAATTCTGGACAATGCAAAATTTTATATATATATATATATATATATATATACACATATATATATGTGTGTGTGTGTGTGTGTGTGTATAAAGATATTTATATCAGTTATAGGGGGAATATAGAAGTGTCAAGAGACTGGGGCATGGCTGATGTGAGGGTGATTCTGCTTTAGGATCAGGGTCACATCATATCGTTACTACATATGCGTTTATTATTGTACACCACCACAATTCCTCAATAAAATTAAAAATAAATACATAAATAAGTTAGCTTTGTTAAGTAAAGTTGAGAAGGTCATGTTGTTCCCTCTGGTCTCAGTTTGTGAGTGAACCCTCTGGTCTTAGGTTGTGAAGATTCTTCTAGCACCTCTCTATTCTAGTGCTTACTAAATTATATTATCTAAATGTAAAAAATAGAAATGGGGAAATATTTGGGGCTGGAGAGGTGGCTCAGTGGTAGAGCACTTGCTTGGCATGTGCAAAAATACCAGTTTGAACCCCATACCACACACACAACGAGGTGTTGGAAAAACAGAAACCCGCTAAAAAAATAAGTAAAATTGAGTCACCACCTCTTAAAGGAAAAGGAAAGGTTATGTTGACTCAGTCTCAGAGGTTTGAGTCCACAGTTCCTTGGACCACCACTGCGGATTTGTGAAGTGGCAGAAGGTCTTGGCACTGAGGGCATGGTAGAGAAGTGCTGTTAACCTTTGTGTAACGGTAGCCATTACACAAACACACAAAGGAATGTAAGGAGGAAGGGACGGCAGGCAAGATGTATCTTTATAGAGTACACCCCCTGTGACCCACTTACTCCAAGGAGGCCCTACATTTTATAGTTTCCACAATTTGTCTAGTGAGGCTTTATCCCCTTCTAAAGGTTTATGTCTAAATATCTGTTTTGCTTTCCTCTTCAGTTTCTGAGGCCACCTACAACTCATCTACATACTGAAAAGTTGTGAATCCTCCTTGTGGGACATGTTTCTTTTTTCCTGTAAATAACTAGGGAAAAATAAGTCCTGAAACTCTTGAGAAAGCCTTTGCCATGAAACTGGAAAACTTTATAAGTAAAAACCAATGAGATGGGCCAGACCGGTGGCTCAGTGGTTTCAACACTTGCCTGGCATGCACAAGAATGCGGGTTCAAACCCCAGCATCACGTACTCAATGAAGTGTTGGAGTACCGAAAGCCACATGAAAAACTAAATAAAATTGGTTGTCTCTTCCTCTCTTTTTCTCTCTGTCCTTCTCTCTCACTGTGCCTCTGATTAAGAACAAAAACAAAAACAAAAACAAAACAAACAAACAACAAAAAAAATGAGACTTCAGATTCAGGCGCTAATGGAATGAGAGCAGAACAGATCAAGTATATAAAACGTTTTAACGAGTGCTGATCAAAATAGTCTCGGGGTGGGTAGAAAGCTTAGCACGTTGGAACTGCACAAGTATTTACTGCACTAAAATTTTGTAGAAATCCGGAGAGTGGCTGAAAAATAACCTCTCCCATAAAATTTACCATCTTTCTGTACAGGAGGTATCAGAAAATAGCTTATCTATGTGTTAGCATTACCCCTGGTTATCAAAGTTTATACACAATGATTGCTACAGTTTTGACAATGTTTCCTCCTTATCTGTATCCTGTACCGCAATATACTTCTAATAAATGTGGGGAAAAAAAAAAAAAAAAAGAAAATTTTGGTCGAGAGTCACTTTACGTAACCTTTGTTTTCTAAGAGTTATAAAGCTGTTTTACTCCTAATTGAGCTTTTGATGTACTAGACTGTTTACACTAAGTTGTACATGTAGTCATGGCTTATTTTTAGTAATTTTTTCATTTTATATACTAGATTAAATTAATATCTGGTATCTTGGGACCCAAAATGTTTTGTTAATTTGTTTCCATTTAGAGTATTTTTCCCAACAGCGGGAGATTGACCTTCTGCCACACTCTCTGTCCTTTCAGGACAGTAACCAAGTCAGATGGCTTTCCCCCTCAGGAATCTTAATAAGCATTCCGTCTGGAGTTCAGGGTCCAGCCACTTTCAATTTGCACTGCAGGCATCCCCACAACTGGTCAGCAGGACAATCAGGAGAAAAAAGACATGTTCCTTATTTAGAAGGAGGTCTGTCAAAACCTCAGAAAGAAAGCAGAAAAGAAGAAGAAAAAGTAGAAACCTGACTCAAAAATATCAACAACCGACATTGATTCATCATCACACTGAAAGCTGGAGAATACAGAGCATCCATCCGCACATGCCAGCAGAGGCAAGGAGGGCTGAGCTACAGACAGCACCCAGGATGCCTGTTCCAGCGTCCCTGCCTCCGAGAGCTCCCCAGTCATGCATTGTAAACCATTCGCCACTTATTCTCCAGGGGAGGGTATTGTCCTTCTGGATGGTCCTCAGTCCTTGTTTTCTGTTGTCTCTCTATTTTACGGAGTATTTTTCTACAAGCTCCCTTCCAGGCTTTTGGCAACCTGCAATCACAGCGCACAATTTTTCTATTTTCCCTTTCATAGGATGTGCCGAGTAAGTGTTCTGTTAAATAAATGCTTCTAATTTGGTAGCAACGTTCTCTGTGTGTTTATTTCTATTTCCCTTTTTCCTTGCATTTTTCTTGATTTGTTCCTGCACTGAGTAGCTGCTGCTAAAAGTCTATCTTTTCAACCTACTAACTTGTTGCTAACTTGAGTTTGAAGAGTGCGCAAAAGAGCACAGGAGAGGAAACAATTTTAAAAAGCCTCTAAGTGAGTAATATCTGGAAAGAGAGGAGAGTGGCTACCCTGGGAGCTTTTGAACCTTCTCAGTGGCATTAACAGAGTGATGTTCCTCGCATTGAGACCAGAGAAATGTAGACTTTATGCCATTTGGATTTATTTTCCATACTGGCATCTTTTGAGGTTGTCTTTTTCCAAGTGACTGGCACATCCAATCTCCATCCTGTTTCCTTCATACAGGGCACAGTTGTTGGCTTTCATTCAATCCCATTTATTTACCTAACACATTTCTACTTTCGGTTTTCCTGTCTACATGGTGGATGGGTGATAAGAGACTCTTTGAGGTATAATCTGGGAAAATATGTGAAGGAGCCTCAGAGCAAGGGGATGGAACAGGAACACCTGAGTTCCAGTTGGGCACTTTGGCACACACCTGCAATCCCAGTGGGTAGGGAGGCTGAGGCAGGAGGATCATGAGTTCAAATGCAGCCTCAGCAATTTTGCTTGGCTCTAAGCTATTAGTGAGAACCCGTCTCCAGCTAAAAAGTATAAAAGGGCTGGAGATGTGACACAAAGGTTCTGGGTTCAATCCCTGGTATCAAAACAAAACAAATAAAACAAAAACCCTGGAGAAGCAAAAAAGAAACAAAAAACCTAAGTCCTCAGATTTAGCTCTAGATAATATTCAGAAGAAATTTACCTTGGTAGAAGTTATATGGAAAAATGATAGCACCAATATTTGGTGATAACTTGATTAATTGTCATGAAATGCGGTATCTGTTTCAGTTTAGAAATAACCGCCTATCGAGTATGTTTTTAAATTCATTTTTTATTATTATACAAGCTGGTCAGAGAACATTCCCATATTAAATCAATGTGAATTTTAATTCACCTCATTTATGGTATTTTTAAAATATTATTTATAGAGTATGGATATCAGAATCCTATTTTCTATTTGAATATTTGATCACTATTAATTTAATTTGCTTCTTTGTCCATTATTAGATGAATTTAAGCTTCCTGAGAACAGGGAATTTACTTACCTTCCTCAGAGAGGCATTTCCACCTATCAAACAATCCTAAGCTTATAAAAAAGAATAAACCAGAGTGGATTGGATTTATGTGCATGATTGAATTATTTCTAAATATTTTTAACTACTTAAAAATTCATTCACATAAACTAAGAACTGCCTATTTTATTCCTCTAATGACTCAAAGTATTTTGGGAATATATCTCATTCAAAATAATGAATAAATATGTTTCCACTATACTATATAAGGAGAAAGTCAGTGAGTTTGCCCACTCTGACATGTGATATAGGACTAAAATTGAAATATAATATAAAAGAAAGAAGCCATGAAAAATTGTATAATTGCTATAAAGGGAAATATATTGTCAGTATATTAATTTCTACACATTAGAAAATGTACTTTGAAAATACTTAGTGTATTTTTCCATCAAGCTAAAAAATGATTCCATTTTGGCATAAAGACAACATAGACTTAAATTCAGTTATAACTAATAGATCATTTTGCACAACATTAGGTCTGTGAATGCTTTCAAGAACTTTTGATGCTGCAGTACTTTTAAATAACTGTGATACAATTAATTTCTCCTCTGCACATAGGCAGCTAATGACCATAGAGACTCCATTCGGTCAGTTATACAGCTAATAGAGAAATGGAGAACAAACTTGTAAGAATGGAAAGAAACTTGGTGTAAAGGAAAAGAATTCCTATTCGCATTTGAATATGTGAAGAATCAAAAGTGAATCCATGCATGATTCTGGTTGTTTTCCAAATTCATGAAATTATAGGAAATACACAGACCGGTGTAATCTAAATTTCCAGTGATTGTACTTCCCTAAGATCAAATCTCTAAGCATAATTTGCTTTGAAACTGGGAATTTTCATGATTCTATGACCAAATGTGGAAATTGTAATATTATGGATAATTACCTCCTTCAAGGAAAATGCTTTCTTTAAGCCTGCATTTTTCTTGTTTTAGTTATTGTATGCCGTTTATTTTCTACATTCAGGTTATTTAGGAAAATGCTTCTTTTATCTCATCCAATTTCACAGTTCCCTAGTGGTGTTTGATTATTCCTGTGACACTACAATTTTATCATGGGAGATTTTTCTTTTAGTGGAATGCTCTCTTCAGGTACACGTGACCTGTTTTCATCTGTCCATCTTCATCTAAAATATCTCTGCTCAAAAATTTTCATTTGTAGTTTCCCTAATTAGATTTGGCTTTCTTTAAACGATGAAGAATACATTTTCAAATATTCTAGAATAAATGTTTAAGTTTTTAAATAGCTCCGTAATTTCTTTAAAAGATTTCACTATTTCTTTGGTCAGTAACTTTTTCTATTCCACAATTTAAAAAGTTGTGATACATAATGTAAGCTCCAACCAAATTACAGTTTCTCCTGCCATTATACAATCAGTGCCATTTTCTTACAAATGACAAAGTCCAGTGGGAAATATTTCACATTGTGAAAATCTGCTGCTCTGGTACATTTTGTTACAGGAAACATTGGATCACTTGCCTGGCCCTATCTCTCTGGTCACTTCCTATAAATAAATTGGATTTTCTCAAGAAGCTTGGCCTGTATTCAGCTGATAAGTACCACAGCAGGCTGTATTCGTATTTGTTATTCCTTGTAGAACTTTGGCTTCATTCTTTTCATCCAATTTTCTGGTTGTTATAATTTGTACTGATAGTTTTCTTGTTCAGACTCTCCTTTCCTGTTCACTCAAATACAATTTCTTTTCCCTTTCAGTGCTTGAATAATAAGTTGCCTTGTGAGGCAACTAATATGCTGTCTCTAGTCACATTGCTGGGAGTGACTCATCCCACACAATAGCATTTTGCCTTACATTCCTCCAAAAATACAAATAAAAACCTTGAACAACTGTGGAACATGGGTTAAAATTTATCAGTAAAGTGCAATACACAAAAGGCACATTAACAGCATATTTTACTTCTGCATTGAGCAATCTAAACTTGTATTTAAAGTTAGAAAAACCATTGCTACATTCATGGAGAAGTGAATATTAATTAGTTAGGAAGTACAAAACCCATCATGTGATTGAAGCAATCTTAAAAAAAAAAATCATCTAACTTAAAGTGTACAAAGAGGGCTGGAGCAGTTGCTCAGTGGTTGGAGCACTTGCCTGTCAAGCTCAACGACCCCAGCACCACATACACAACTAAGTGTGGGAGAAACAAAGGCCAGATGAAATATGAAAAGTAAATAAAATTGATTCTGTCTTTCTTAAGAAAAATGTGCACAAAAATAAGAATGGAAAATCTTATTTATTGCTTCATATTTCTTATTCACAGTTTCAAGCATTAACAGGTGAAAGGGTCATATTATTTTTGACTTACAGAAGAGGAAACTGACAACTAACCTTTCTAAGGTCAGCCACCTCATGAGTAGGGGCCAGGATTTGTGCTATGACAGACATATTCCAAAGCTGTAATTTAAAATATGACATTATCCACTTATGTTAAAGATTTTAGACACAGCATATAAACATAAATTTTTATAGTTTTCCTTCTAATAGGTCACAAGGGACAATGAACAGAGTTTGCAAGTCAGTGATTTTTTTTAGTAAAATGATTGACAGTTTTTCTTCATGTTGATGAATTCATTGGGAGAAAGGAGGTAGAGCGTTTGGAATTGCAAAGCTCCTTTTTTTCCAAATGCATTTATTTGAATGAATTATCATAGAAATATACTTCCATAAAGTGATTTAAAGTAATAATTCTAAATTACACTATTCAGTCTAATGCTAGAACTAATAAGGCTAAAAAGTTTATATATCAACTCTTCATAACATTCAGAATGAACTCCATAGGTCCTATACATTTTCATTAAAATTTGTGATAAATAACTAAATAAAAATAAATAATATGGACAGAAGATAGCTTTTCCTGTGTGTTCAAATAATGCAAATCAGTCTACTGCAATAGTTGAAAAGTGATTAATCTTTGTTTGTATTTCCCATCTTCAATGCAGTGTACAGTTGCTTGAAATCCTCAATCATAATGCGCATTTAAGACAAGAAAAACATATACAATAATGAATCAGAAGTAAAAACATACACTTACCTTGAAATGTAAATGTTTTCTGTTTTCTGGGCTTCCTTTATTTTAGATTGTCTAAAGGCAAGCAGCAACTAAGAGCGAAGATTGTTTAAATTGCTTAATCAAGCATAGTCAAAATACCTAACATTTAAATTAGGTCATTTTCAAAAAACTATAAAGTTATGAAATATCACTTATTACCAACTCAGCATTTCCTACAGGGTAGAATTTTAGTGGGCCTAGTAATTGTTTCAATGATGAAGCTTACCTACAAAATTATTTACTCATTTCCTTTTATATCTCTGTTAAGATACACAGATGCCAAAATTAAAACTTCAGCTAACCTCACATAATATTATAAAGCAAATATAAATTTTATTCTATTTATGCCTTATATTTCATTTGGAAAAATCTTTGAATATTAAGCTACCTGCATTACAATATTTTCACTTTAATTCCTTGCACTAATATTGTAGAGAGATATCTAGAATAAAATATATTAGCACTTGACCAAATACTTTTTAGGCTTTAAAAGTTATGTTTTATCTATTTCACTGCTGAAATACATACTGGGAAATTGCAAAAATAAAAGAAAAAATACCAACTCAAATAAAGAGATAGGAGCAAATAAAAAATAACATAAAAATTGATTTTAAAATAGCTATTTTATTTAAATGGTTAGGTACTTGAAAAAATGTATAATACTATTAAACAAGAGAGAAACAAAAATAAATCTGTTTTGGTGAAATCTCACTCTGGCTTTTATTGGAAAAGGTTAGAGAGGCAACAAGTTTAATGACAATTAGGAGAAAACATGAATTAATGGGGGTGTCCAGATGAAGGATAAAGGTGGCATACTGCAGAAAATATCTGCAAAAAGTGGGAAGATCAGATAAATAATTTTTGCCACATAATTTATACAGCTTACATAATACACATCGGATTGTCTTTACTACATGCTATTATTTTATACTAAATTTATTATATTTTTCATTATGAAATAAATTGCTATGTTTTCACATAGTAATGTTTTATGTTTTAACATAAATATTTTAACGTAGATCTGTATTTTAACATATACGTAAATATGACAAATGGATCATAATTTACATGTATGCATGAAATGTCAAGAAAAGATTCTTGCCTTCAATGCTGTATGGCATTCAATAGTCTACATCTTTCATAAATCAAAATATTAAATAAAATACTACGGGGCTAAATCTTATTATCACTTTTGAGGTCAATAAATTAATTCTAAACTGCTCAATATTCTCTGTGAAATAAGCTTATATCTTTCACACGGTTGATCCACTAATTTTTGAGGTTGCATATAAAATCAGAAACAAGTAGGTGGCAATAAAAATTAATAAATTTTCAAGTACACTGTTATGGCTTGAATATGTGGTATCTCTCTAAAGTTCATGTGTAAGATAATGCAAAAGGGTTTAGAGGTGAACTGATTGGATCATGAGAGCTTTAACTGGTTGGTACCTGTAGGTAGGTAGGGTGTGGCTGGAGGAAGAGAATCAATAGGGGTGAGTCTTTACAGTTTGTTTTGTACTTGGTGGTCAGAGCTCTTTCAGCTTCCTGGCACCTTGTTCTGAGCTGCTTTTCTGTGCTATGTCCTTCTGCCATGATGTTCTGCCTCACATTGGGCCCAGACCAATGGATTTGACTGGGCCCTCTGAAATCATGAATCCCAAATAAACTTCCTCCTCTGCTTTGTTCCTGTCAGGTACTTCAGTCACAGTGCCAAAAAAGCTAACTAAAACATATCTAAGGAAATAGATACATTTTGTCCCTATGATGAAATAAATAATATGCAATAAAATATAAATGAATACACTTTGTGTATCATTAAAATATTATCAAATAATTGAGCTTCTCTTTTAAAAGTTAGGACAATTACAGTTGCTTTGAAAAATTGCTAAAATGATTTAAAATATAACAAATTATAAAGATATAATGAATTATGTAAGGTGAAACAAGTGATAGACATAATTATTGTAGAAAAATTCAGTGTTTATCTTTAGTTTGATTTTTCCTTTAATATACTTTTGCATCTGTATACTATATGTAAGAACTTTTAATATCATTTTCCAAAATATTTTAATATGTGAATATTTATTTTTCAATATTTATGAAAACATTGTTGATATGCACTGTAAAATGATGATTAAGGATGATTAGTTATCTTACTTTTTTTTTTCCAGAAAATGGAACGTTATTTTTTTCAATGGTGCAGCTCAACTTTTTAAATTTGGAATATTTGTTCTATTTGTTTTCTGCCTCTGTTTGTATATTGAGAGCTTTTGTGTTAGCAAATATAAATTCTGCCTTTCATTGAAGGATTGAATTCTTCACAGATATTAAGCTTATATTTTTTTCGTGGCAGCAGTCTAATATATAAAATTAGTTTGAGTTTATTAATTATACATATATTTCCTTCCTTCCATCCTCTCGCTCAAAGTCAGATGAGTTTATTGGGGTTTTAATTTATAGTCATATAGTTAACTGTGTAAATAAAAATTTGGTTTAGAAGTTATTGCCTAAAAATTGTGCATTAATCAAAATTATTTTTAAAAAAAACAGCAATATTTAACAGAGTATTAACCATTGCCCTATTCTAACGTTTAGTCCAATCTAAGCTTAGCAGTAATAAATGTATTAGTCTCAAGAATTCTATGCAATAAATCATACAAAAACGCATTGGTTACAGCAAGAAATATCTTATTTCCTGCCTATGTTTTGCAATTTAGTTTGGCTACATCTAGATAGGACTTATATGATACTTCTTTTAATGGGGTTCAGGTAGGTTTGCTTTTAGGCAATGAATTGATTTGAGTTCTGTTGCTCAGAATAAAGCAGTGAATATTTAAAAGATGCTCTCTTCTTGATGAGTCAGCACAGGACATTCAACATACTCTGTTCATTTTCACTGGTCCAAAAAATATGTGACGAAAAAAATATCATAGTATTAGGAGTGTGTTAGTCACCTCACTTTTGCTGTGACAAAACACCTGAAAATTATTAACTGAAGGGAAGAGAGACGTATATTGGCTTACATATCACTCAGGAAGCAGAGAGAGGGGAAGTGGCCAGGGACAAGGTATTTTCCCAACGGCATGCCCACAGAAACTCATTTCTTTCCACAGGGTCTCACATGCTACAGGTTTCTCTATCTCCTGGTAATCCATTCATCTGTGAACCCCTTAGTGCATTAATCCCTTGATGATCAGAGTTCCTCATGAACTAATTGCTTCTTAAAAGTCCCATCTCCCCACATTGCTGCATTGGCAATCAAGCATTCAACATATGAGTCTTTGAAGGACTTTTCAGATCCAACATACAACAGGCATATATACCCTACCACAGTGGGCAGGAAGATGATTGATCCTTGAAACTTTCAAATTTTTTATATTGTTCCAAAATATCCTTTCTCAAGTGTAGATATCTATATCAATTTTTATGTCCTTATGAGCATATGATAAATATTTAATTAAAAAATGACATTAGATATATGTGGAACCTGTTTGCCACATATTATATACCAATGTGGGCTTGTTTTGAACTGAACATTGAAGTCTAAAAATTGCAATTTATGTGTCTTTCAGTCAACAAATAACAGGAAAATGAGTTCAGGATAACCATATCATACATTATAATTCAAAACATGGAATCATTGAAGTCACATTAAATTAATTGGTCCACATCTACCCTAAAATCACAGCTGGAAATTGTGAATTTATAATACCAAAGGTGATGAATGGCACTTGACTAACAACAGTTTCAATATGTTGTAAGTTACTCCCTCAATGATATTTCTCCCTGGTACTGACTTTGCTTTTAGAAATGTGCTTCTCTTATTCATTGTTATTTGTTGCCATATCCAAAGATAATTTAAGCAAATGTGCCATTCCTGATTATTAAGTTCTGTCAGATTTTCTTTAGATGCTACATTCAGAAGTTCTTTTATATTAAGTTCAAGGACAGTGTCTTAACAATATACATTTGCCACAGTTTTGTAGGCTACCTATGCATCATACTTTAGTCAACTACATATGCCAGAAGTCTGTTCCACATTCTCAACTCTTCACATGAATGTTACTTTACCTGGTAAACCAGATTTGCCCAAGTGGGAATGGGTTATGCTGTCATTGAAAGATAGGGTCTGAGAAATAATAGATTCAGATTCATTTAAACTCCAATATCCCACCAAGACCACATGATCAATGTTAACAGAGCAAATATTGTCTTTAACTTTGCGTCATTTCTCACTATTATTTTGTCTTTTGTTTATTCCTTGCTAACTTTTTAAAAATATTCCAGTGAAAGAGCCTTATTGTTGACATCAGTACCTTTTATCTTAAATATTTCTAGTTCTACATTTCTATCTTTATTTTCTTCCAATAAGATTTTACTAAATCACACACAATTTTTTGAAAGGGAATGATTTCCAAGCATCAGTGACCATACCTCATCTTGATTATTTTCCATTCTCCTTGGCCACTGATGAGGCTTCCCTTCCACACCTCAAAATACTCACCTGTTTAAAGGGTTTTCTTTTTCCCTAATTGAGTGATTTCTTCCACCTCAATACTTTTAGATAATATACAATCTTGGTATTGCTTATGAGTTCTAGTTTCATATATTCATAGATTATTTGGAATCCTGTTATGGAAATATACATCCACATTGTACTTGTCCAAAAAGTGGTCCTTGAATTACTTTCTTTCCTCTTCCCTCCATCAAAATACTATTAACTTATTTATAAATGATGGAGTCAGTATAGCATGGTGCACATTGAACTAGATTTATCTATTTACTAACTGCTATCACAAAGTTCATTCTTTTGGTTCAACCTCCAGCGTATCCCTGTTATGAACTTATTTTTTTCTCTCCATATCCACTAAGTCTATTTATTATCATCTATCATTTCCTTCTTAGGCCTATAGAAAATTACTAACAAATAAATGAAGTCAGATTGCTGTAAAATAGATTAAATCATGCCAAGACCCTCAATAAAGCCACAGAAAGGCTCTCTCCTGGAACTAGGACCAACCTGACTTTCCTGTCATGCTTTAGAAATCTGTCCTGGACATTTCTCTGATAATAAGAACTCTGTACCATCTTCCCTATGTGGCAGCTGAACTAGCTTCTACTGGCTCATCCATTATGACAGATTTATTTCCACTTCTATGTCTTTGTGTTGATACTTCCTCTGCATGGAAAGCTATTTAACTGGGATGGTTCCATGACTGGTTTTCATCATTATCATGTTGCCTCATCATCTTGATAAATCTTTTTAAAATAACTTATCAGTTTATCATGTTAAATTATCATTATGTCAATCATTCTCTGAAAATTCATATTAATATTTTTGTAATCAGTTTTCTTATCTTCTCAACCACTCACACAGATGCTGGAAAAAAAAATCCACAGTGGTCAAAATATGTATGTCTTGACTGAAGATGCATTCATGGTATTTAATGAAGAGATTGACATATTACTAGAGGAATACTAGTAATTACTTATCTTAGTAAATATTGATGAAATGTCAACTAAATAAGTAAAAGCATGAATGAATAGTTTAATTTCTCAGTAATGTTTAATCTGTAATGTAAAAAATTCTTTTGTTACATAAGCTTTTAGAAACTTCTGTAGTCAGTACACTGACTGATGTGTGTCAAACATTGCTAACAATATCTTTTTATATCTCAGAAAATAGTTACAGATAAGTTAATTTATAAGCACAACATTAATAAGTTATAGATGAGGTTATTTAGTGTATGATTCATAATTTAATTATCTTTTAATTTACAATGGTAAACTCTGAAAAACTCATATTTGCACACATGATTTTCAAGAGTGTCTTCTTAGAATGGCACAAATTGTGTTGCAATCAACTATTTACTTATCGCTGTCAGATGACTCATTCAGTTCTCCCTCCAACATTTGATGTCATTATTAAATATATTCAGTGTCTTAAATTGAAGGGAATACTTGCAAGGTGGCAGATTTGTGGCTCACTCACAACCACTAAAAAAAAATAAAAACTATCACAATAAAACCCAAACATATTTTAAAATGATAAGATATAAAATATCCATCTGAATCTGTGTCCTTATTATTGGTATCATTATTCACACAGATAATACAAATGGTTTCAAAATTATACTTCATTTTGATATGTTAATATTATACATAAGAATATACAAATGAATACGGTATGAAAATGATACAATTTTCCAAATAATCACAAATTTGACTTGTTTCCAAAAATAAAAAAAAAAATAATTGTTACACAAGGTGAGGAAAAGATTATTCTCATTTTCCCTAAAATCAAAATCTTAATTTTTAAAATTAAAAAAATAAGAGTATCAGCCAATGACTTAGGAATTAGCATTATAAATAATACAAGTACAATTCATTTATTAACAATTCTTCATTGAGCCCTTGAATTAGGAATTACTATTTTTATATTATTTTCCATCTGTGGCATTTATATGCTGGAAAATTTTAAGAAAGTCTTCAATATGTATTCAGAGCTGCCCACGAAGCCTTAACTGAAATTCTAAGTGTGCACCAGTGTATTTTAAATCCCCAAAGGAAAAGGAGGCATCTGCAGTTCACATACACTAATGAACTAGGTGGTTTATATCGATTTACTAAATTTAGCAATTCTTTCAATTAATACCAGTAGGTGTATTCAGGAGTGGTCAAAAAAACTCAGTGACATACTTAGGTGGCATAAGGCTGGAATGTTTAGGAAATATCAACTGAATGCCTGTTTTTACAGTTAGTCTTAAAATTTTGTTATATGTCATTGTTTAACATGATTCTATTTTCAAGATTCAAAAAATTTCAAAATATAAGGATGATGTATAACAGTATGAGTCTCCCAAAAGCATTTTTGTATGAAATTACGCACAGCGAACACTAAATGAATGACTCAGTAAATCCTTTAAAATATTTATTGAACACTTAATAGAACAACAAAGATACTTTGTAAAACAGATGAGCAGAAGCTTATATGAAGCCCATATTCTCTTTTGATATTTATCTTCCCATTCTGTTTTTGCATTTGTGTATGCATGTGGTTATAGGCATTTTTTTCCACACAGTTATGATACTGTTTTCTCTCTCTAAATATTTATTTGTAGCTCAGTACGAATAGCACAAGTTCAGGTATATACTGCTTAGGTTTGCTTTCAGGGACCATCATTTATTAACCATATAATCTTGATGTAGACCTTATAAATCTCACCTCAACTCAAATCCCTCATCTTCAAAAAGAGGCTTATAATTGTATCTACAATACATAACTGTTATGACAACATAAGCGTAATACATTTAAGATGGTTGGACCATTATTCAATGTGAAAACATAATCTGATAAATTTTGTCTATAAGAATAATTTCACCGTATGCTTCTACCACTTATATTACAGATTCATGCCTTCTTAGTATACTTCTACATTAGGTTAGTCCATATACAACTTTTTAATATCTATGTAGTAGCTCATAGACTATATGAACCATAATCCACTTCATTAATCCTTTTTAAGATGATTTGCTGTTTTTCTGTTTTAAAAAACATAGTGTTGAATATCTTTGTGCATTCTCTTGCAAATGTCCAAAATCTACTAGAACCAATGGTGTACTTCAGGAAATTTGATAAGCTATGTTGTAATTCACAAAACAGCACTCTGTTGATACTTCCAGTGATGATTTGTGATAGCTTATTTTGCTGCCATGTATACTTTTTCCATATTTTACCAATAAAGATTCCGAAAATTTACTATTTTTGTAGATTGCATGTCTTTTTCAGATGGAAATGATTAACAATACAAATTTAAAGCCTATTTTAGAAACCTCTCATGTCAAAGTATTTCTCAAACTTTTTAATATTTCTTCATTTCTAATTATGTTATGTGCAGGAAAATTGATGGAATTTGAGAGCATATGTTAGGTGAAATATGTCAAGGGCAGAAAGCCGTGATTGTATGTTTTCTCTCATGTGTGGAAGGTAAATAGATAAATCAGGAAAAAAAGGTTGGGGGGAGGTCACATGAAAATAGATGGAAAACCATTAGAATATAGAAATAAGATCAGGAGGAGGTAGAAATGGAAATAAAGGAGAGGTCCTGGGGAACCAAACTGGACAATGGATTATATTGTTGGGTTGTGCGCATGAATAAGTAATAATACTTAATTTTACTATTTGTATAAATAGAATATACT
>PVKS010017177.1:0-42537 GCA_004027875.1 Aplodontia rufa | reverse complement strand
TTTCTTTACTAATGTTTTATTTACTTATCTGCCTTGGCAGTAGCTTAAAGAAAACTTCAAAAGTAAACCTGTGGAATCGTGTTCCCAGCAGTCCCTCCTCCTAGCTCCCTGAGCTCCAACTGAAGGAGAAGAGGGTAAGTAAGGAGGTCTTTTTACTGTGACTGCTACAAAGCAGACTGCCTGCAAACTGACTAGTGGGAAAGCACCCAGACAACAAAAGCCACTCGCAAGACTGTGTCCTCTACTGGAGGGGCGAAGAAACCTCATTGTCATAGGCCTGGTACTATGGCACTCTGTGAAATGAGACATTAACAAAAGTCCACTGAACTTCTGATTCACAAACTCCCCTTCCAGCATCTGCTGGGAGAAATTGCTCAGGACTTCAAAACAGATCTGCACTTCCAGAGCGCAGCTATTGGTGCTTTCCAAGAGGCAAGTGAGTCCGATCTGGTTGGCCCTTTTGAAGACAACCTCTGTGCTATCCATGCCAAACATGTAGCAATTATGTCAAAAGACATCCAACTAGCAAGCCACATACATGAACAACATGCTTAAAAATTCACTATGATGGGAAACATTTCATTCTCAAAAAAATTGTTTTCCTCTTCTTCCTGTTATTGGTAGTTCTGAACATTATACTTTACTCTCCCCATAGGGTCAAAAGGTACATAAGTATATGATTGCAAGTTGAGAAATAGGGGACAGAAATCAGGTATTGGCTGTTTTTCCATTTTTGTTTGTGTGTGAATTTTTAATATAAATGCAGGGATATAAAACATTAATGCCAATCAAAATGTCTCAGTGAACAAGTTTCAGCAGTTCAACTTTATAACAATTATATATAAAACTGTTAAATTTTTCAGGACAATGCCAGCATTTGGAGTTTTTTTTAAACAAGTAAATTTCTTTTCTTTTAAAGAAAGAGAAGGACAGTGAGAGAGAAAGAGATAAGCAGTTTTTTATTTAGTTTTTCATGTGACTTTCATTCCTCAGACACTTTGTTGTGTACATGGTGCTGGGGTTTGAACTGGAGTACTTGTGCGTGCGAGGCAAGTGGTGTAACCACTGAGCCACCGCTCCAGCCCCTAAACAGGTAAATTTCTTATTGACGGCAACTAAATGGTGTTTGTAGCATTTTAATCATACAGTAGATTCTTTCCATTCACTATGCTTTCTGAATGCTTTCACATGTTTTTAATGTACTGTTATTGTAAGATTGCTATTAAAATACATTAAACTCTAAAAAAGAATAAACCTGTGGCCTTGTTAAATATTTCACTGCTCATTGCTAGCTACTACCTAACAATAAGTATTACAAAACATGGCACATAATGACAGAAAGAGAGGTCCAGTCATAAAATTCTTCAGTCAACCCAGATGCCCACCATTGGATGTATGGATTAAGAAATTAAGAAATATATATATATATATATATATATATATGTATACACACATATACACAATGGAGTTTTCGTCATAAAGAAGAATGAAATTTGGCATTTGCTATTAAGTGGATAGAAATGAAGAACATCATGTTGAATGAGAATAATAGGTAATGGGCCCCATCTGAAAGTGAACTAGCAGAGAGAGATTAATGAACATCTTTAAGACTTTTTTTTAAAGAGAGAAGGACAGTGAGAGAGAGAGGAAGAGAGAGAGAATCGATTTTTATTGAGTTTTTTCATATAACTTTCGTTGCTCTGACACTTAGTTGTGTACATGGGTGCTGGGGTTTGAACGTGTGTACTTGTGCATGCTGCACCACAGAGCCACTGCTCCAGCCCCCATCTTTAAGATTTTTAAAAACAAGACTATGGCTGTTGGAGCAGTGGCTCAGCAGTTACGATTCTTGCCTGGCAAGCACAAGGATGTGGGTTTGAACCCCAGCACCACGTACACAATGAAGTGTTTGTGCAACAAAGGCCATATGAAAAACTGAATAAAATTGATTCTCTCTTTCTCTCTCTCTCACTGTCCCTCTCTCTTAAAAAACAACAACGACAACAACAAAACTCCAGGACTATGGGGCTTACCTGTGGGACCAACTCTTTATTCTCGGAGACAGATGGGGGTAAACAAACGGGACGAATCTATCTGGTGATCATTCTCAATGATTGTTTTGCAAAATTGATTAATTTATATTGATCACACCCAGGGGCAATATAAATCCTGGGTTAGCACACCAGAAAGAATCCTGCATTCAAAGATCCTACACTTGAAGTTTCTACATTTGAAGTTTCTGCATCTGAGGTTCCTGTATTCAAGAATCCAGCTTAGGGAAATCCTGCTTTGGGAAATCCTGCTCTGGGGAATACTGCTGGGGGGGGCGGGATCTTGTTTTCAGAAATCCTACTCTTAGGTCCCTTTCTTTGTGGAGGTTCTGTTTCTTCTTTCCCTAAATAAATTCCACTCCTTTTACTCTCCCCTTTTGTGATTGTCTGTGGATTTTAGGTTTCAAAGTTCATGAGACAAGAACCCAAAGGAAAATTGGCACCAAATTACTGGTATAGCTGTTAATATTAAAATGAGCTATTTTTGGCTACAGAGATCTGCAGCCAGCCCAGATCTCATTCACCAGAAGATTCCATTTGTTATTTTAAAAATTCCCCACTTCAGGGCTGGAGCGGTGGCTCAGTGGTTTCAGCACTTGCCTGGCAAGCACAAGGACCTGGGTTCAAACCCCAGCACCATGTACCCAACTAAGTGTTGGAGCAACAAAGGCCATGTGAAAAACTGAATAAAGTTGTTTAAAAAAAAAAAATTCCCCACTTCAATGTTGCATGAAATAAGACAAGACTCAGGAAATCAAGGGTTTAATGTTTTCTCTCATCTATGGAAGCTACAGCAAAATAAGGGAAATGGGAATGGAGTGGGGGGAACCACATATCATAAAGACACAGAGAAGATCAGTGGAGTAGGAGACTGAGAGGGAGTGAGGAAGGATGGGAAAAGGGAGAAACTGTGGAATTAATTTAATAAAATCAGGTTATATGTATATACAAATATAACACAAGGAATTTCACCTTTATGTAAATGTCAAAAGTACCCATCAAAAATAAATAAGGGGGGCTGGAGCGGTGGCTCGGCGGTTTTGGTGCTTGCCTGGCATGCGAGTGTACGTGAGTTCAAACCCCAGCACCACATACACGATAAATGTTGGAGAAACAAAGGCCAGGTGGAAAAATAAAGTTGATTCCCTCTTTAAAAATAAATAAATAAATGAGGACTGGAGTAGTGGCTCAGCAGAAGAGTACTTGCCTGGTCTGCTTGAGGACCCGGGTTTGATCCCCAGCACCACATATACAACTAAATGGAGGAAAATGAAAACCAGAGAAAAAAGTGAAAAAAAAATATTCTCTTTAAAAAATAAATAAATAAATGAGGGACTGGAAAGATGGCTCAGTGATAGAGCACTTGCCTGGCATGCACCAGGTCCTGAGTATGATCCCTAGCACCACATACACAAAGAAATAAATGAAAAACAAAAACCAGAAGAAGAAAAACATTAGCTTTCTCTAATCAGTAGATTAGAGGAAGGAGAACAGTTGGAGGGAGGAAAGAAAGGAAAGAAAGGGGGTGGGAACAGAGATTGAAATCAAATTCCAAGCCCATGTATGATTTTGTCAAAATGAACCCAACTGCTATGCATAACTATAATGCTCTCACAACAACAAAAACAATTCTTCAGAAATCCCTGGCTTTCTCAAGGTGAGATTCCTTGTGTGTGTGTGTGTGTGTGTGTGTGTGTGTGTGTGTGTGTGTGTTTTACTGGGATGGAACCCAGGGCCTTGCACATGCTAGGTAATCACTCTACTACTGAGCTACATCTCTAGCCCTTTTTAAATTTTATTGTGAGGGCAGGCATGGTGGCATACATCTGTAATCTCCTCAACTCTGGAGGCTGAGACAGGAGGATCAGGAGTTCAAAGACAGCCTCAGCAACTTAGCAAGGCCCATCTCACAAAAAAATACAAAAAAGGGACTGGTACTATGGCTCAGTGATTAACCGCCTCTGTGTTCAATCTCCACCAAAAACAATAAAATTTTTTTGAGACAAGATATTGGTAAATTGCCCAGGTTGGCATTGAACTTGCCATCCTGCCTCAGCCTCTCCAGTAGCTAGGATTATAAGCATGCACCACCATACCCATGGCTAGATAAGATTCTGGTATTTTGTGAGTGCGATATATTGCTTGAGAAAAAAATTAGTATACTTTTGCCTATCTCCAGAAAAATATTAATAAATTGGATTATAGGTGCTGGAGCGGTGGCTCAGCAGTTGCAGTGTTTGCCTGGTCTGCACGAATACACAAGTTGGAACCCCAGCACCACATACACAACAAAGTGTCCAAGGAATGAAAATGATATGAAAAACTAAATAAAAATTGCTTCTCTCTCTCTCTCTCTCTCTCTCACACACACACACACAGTCTTTCTTTAAAAAAATAAATAAATAAGATTATAAATGTATCTTGTTTTGTAGAACTTTTGATTTGATGGCTTATAGCACTATTACTCACATGATTTCTGTGCATACTTTGTTTCCTCTGACAAGTCTTTTAAATAGTTTCATCCTCAAATTCAAATCCTAAATTCAAAATAATAAAATTTTTCAGGTTACAGTGGTAACTCAGTGGTAGAGCACATGCCTGGCATGTGCAAGGACCCAGGTGTGAACCCCAGTACCACATATATAACTATGTGTTGGAAAAACAAAACCCAGATGAAAACCTAAATAAAACTGATTCTCTCTCTCTCATTCTATCTCTTTTTAAAAAGTATTTTAAAACCCCCAAATAATAAAAAATTTTAAATGTCTGGATTTTATTTTTAAAGAAATAGGGACAGTGAGAGAGAGAGAGAGAGAGAGAGAGAGAAAGACAGAATCAATTTTATTTAGTTTTTCATGGACTTTGGTTGCTCGGACACTTCAATGTGTACGTGGTACGTGGTACTGGGGTTTGAACTCGCGTATTCATGCATTCAAGGCAAGCGCCGTAACCGCTGAGCCACCACTCCAGCCCCTGGATTTTTTTTTAAGAGAGAAGGACAGAGAGAGAGAGAGAGAGAGAATCAATTTTTATTTAATTTTTCACATGGCTTTCGTTGCTCTGACACTTAGGTGTATACATGGGTGTTGGGGTTTGAACCTGTGTACTTGCGCATGCCAGGCAAGCACTGTAACCGCCAAGCCACTGCTCCAGCCCCTGGGTTTTGTTTTGTTGTCGTTGTTGTTGTTTTTGTTTGTGGGGCTTTTGTTTGTTTGTTTTGGTATTAGGGATTGAACCCAGGGGCACTTAACCGCTGAGCAAACCCCAGCCCTTTTTTTATTTTTTGGTTTTGAGACAGGTCTCAGTTGCTTAGGGCCTCACATGAAATCCTCCTGCCTTAGCCTCAAGCGTAGCTGGGATTACAGGTATGTGCCACCAGGCCCAGCTAGAACTCATATTTTTAAATTCACCAGCTCACCAGAACTCACATGTTGAGCCTCTAATCCCTAAATGTGATGATATTTGGAAATAGAGCCTTTGGGAGATAATTCAGTCTAGGTGAGGTCATGAGGGCAGAGACTCCATGATGGATCAGTGCCTTTATAAGAAGGCATAGTTTGATTGCTCTCTGCCACAAGAGGATATAGCAAGAGGGCAACTAAGCCAGGAAGAGAGACCTCACAAAGAACCAAATCTGCTGGCACCTTGATCTTGGCATTCCCAGACCCCAGAACTATTAAGAAATAAATGACGGGCTGGAGCGGTGGCTCATTGGTTACAGTGCTTGCCTGGCATGTGTGAGGACGAAGGTTTGAACCCCAGCACCACGTACACAACAAAATGTTGGAGCAACGAAAGCCACGTGAAAAACTAAATAAAATTGATTCCCTCTCTCTCACTGTCCCTCTTTTTTTTTTTTTTTTTTTTAAGAGAAACAACTTTATTTAGTTTTTCACATGGCCTTAGTTGCTCCAACTCTCAGTTGTATACGTGGTGCTGGGGTTTGAACCCGGGTCCTGAGCTTGCCAGGCAAACACTGAAACGGCTGAGCCACCACTCCAGCCCCTCACTGTCCCTCTCTTAAAAAAAAAAAAAAAAAAAAAAGGAAAGAAATGAAATGAATGTCTATTGTTTAAGCCATCCAGTCCATGATATTTTATTATAGCAGACTGAACAAAGGAAGTCGCTTCCCGTATTTCTGGGCTCATGGCCCTGCTTCCTTTGTCACATTTTGTGCTTTGACTCTTTTGCTTCCTCCTTTTATTTATAAAGGATTCTTGTGATGGCATTGGGCCCACATAGATAATTCAGGCTCATCTCACCTTAGGATCCTTAATTTGGCCATATCTGCAAAGTCCCTTTTACCATATAAGGTAGCACATTAATTGCTTCTGGGGGTTAGGTTGTAGTAATCTTTATGGAGAGTTATTATTCTGCCTAAAACACATATGTTTTATTACTGTTGATAAATTGATTGCCTTCTATTTTATTTATTTATTTTTATTTTATTTTAAGAGAGAGGATCAGTGAGAGAGAGAGAAAGAGAGAATCAATTTTATATAGTTTCTCATGTGGCTTTCGTTGCTCCAACATTTAGTTGTGTACGTGGTGCTGGGGTTCGAAAGAACTTGCGTCCTCACGCAAGCCAGGCAAGTGTTGTAACTGCTGAGCCACTGCTCCAGCTCACCTATAAAAACTTTTTTTGAGGGCTGGAGCAATGGTTTAGTGGTAAAGTGCTTTCCTGGCATGTGTGAGGACCTGGGTTTGATCCCCAGCACCATATACACAACTAAGTGGAGGAAAAACAAAAAACAGATGAAAAAATAAAAATTAATTTTCTTTCTCTCTCTCTCTCTCTCTTTCTCTCTCTCTTTAAAAAAAATTTTCTTTTGAGTCAAGGTCACTCTTCGTTGTCTAAGGTGGTCTCTAACTTGTGATCCTCCTGCCTCAGCTTCCTGAGTTGCTGGGATTACAGGTGCATGCTACCACACCTGACTAATTTTTCATTTTTACTTTTTTTTTTTAAGAGAGAGAGAGAGACAGTGAGAGGGAATCAGTTTTATTTAGTTTTTTCATTTGGTTTTCGTGGCTCTGACATTTTGTTGTGTATGTGGTACTTGGGGTTCATACCTGGGTCCTCCCCTCCCATATGCAAGCACTGTAACTGCTGAGCCACTGCTCCAGCCCCTAATTTTTCATTTTAAGAAAAAGAATTATTTTATTTCTAGATACCCAGAAATAATGTGGTAATTTACAACACTATCCATTGTTTAAACAATGTATTCTGAGGTATGTAGAGTTGAAATAATATCTGGAGTTCTTTAAAATAATTCATGAGGGGCTGGAGCAGAGTGGCTCAGAGGTTGGAACACTTGCCTGGGATGCACAAGGATCCAGGTTCAAACCCCATCATCACATACACAATTAAGTGTCATAAAAACTAAAACCAGATGGAAAATAAATAAATAAAATCGATTCTCACTCTCTTTCTGCCTTTATCTTTAAAAATAAATAAGTAAATAAAATAATTCAGGAGACACTGAGAGGAAAGGAAAAAGGAGGAAGAGGAGAGGAAGAAGAAAGTGGTAATGTCTTGATTTTTTAAAAAATGTGGATGATGTGTATTTGGAAATCAGAAGAAGTGCCAAAAGGGGCTGGAGCAGTGGCTCAGTGGTTACTGCGCTTCGGTGCTTGCCTGTCATGTGCAAGGACTCGGGTGTGATCTCCAACACTACGTACTCAACGAAGTGTCGGAGCAACAAAAGCCACAAGAAAAACTAAATAAAATGGATTCTCTTTTTCTCTCTCTCACTGTCCCTCTTTCTTAAAAAAAAAAAAAAGTGCCAAAAGACCTATGATTTGAGCCCTATAAATAGAAAGGGGTGATCCGTGTAAAGGGGACAAGAGAGATGAGACGGTCTCCTAGTATGAAAGCAACAATGTACTAATTATTAAAAAAATTTTTTCTTTTTAATTCAATGGTGCTTTGACATCTTGGAACCTAGAGAACACAGGTAGGATCTGCTCTGCCCAAGTTAGGTAATTTCTAGACATGGTAAAGGACTTACCTGAAAGCAAGCCTGTGTTATGCAAACCAATTATTTCAATCAGCCGTTTCACTGCTGCAATCAAAAGACCTGACAAGAACAATTTTAAGGAGAGAAAGTTTATTTTGGGGTTTATAGTGGCAGAGGTCTTAATCTATAGGTAGCTTGCTCCCTTCCTCAGCGCTCAAGGTGTGGTAACACATCATGGTGGAAGAGTGTGGCTGAGGAAAGTGGCTCAGGTCATGATGATCAGGAAGCAAGAGAGCCTCCACTCACCAGAAATAAAAACATACCCCAAAGGCACATCCCCAGGGACCCACTGACTCCAGCTATACCCTACCTGCTGTCTACAGTTACCACCAAGTTAATCTCTATCAGGGAATTAATACCAATTAGGTTAAACTTCTTATAACTCAGTCATTTCATCTCTAAACTTTCTTGCATTGTCTCATACACAAACTTTTAGGGGACACCTAATATGGAAACCATAACACCAACCAATCCTGTAGTCTCGAACACTGTTATCCTGCCCTAATTCAGCCTATATCTGGGTATCAGACAACTAGGGACTACTCTGGTAGCTCAGAGGTCTCTGAATTATTCAAACTGTCCCATCATAAACATGCTCAGCTTGCCAACCCTGTCTTGCCTGTGTCCTTCCAGTGAAAACCACAATAAAATCTTTTGCCCAATCTTTCCTCCCCACTCCATCTCTTAACCTAATGTCAGTGACTGCATGGTGTGATATGCCTCCCACATCTAGGTAACTGTTAGTATAAAAACTTCTTGGTTCATGACAGCAATTTTTGTATATGTCTTCCTGCATCTGATTAAAACAAATCCTGGGTGCATTTTAAGTCAAACATAACCTTCCTAAAATAAAATCATATGAAGTGTTAGAAGAATCCTCTGGAATGTAGGCTTGATGAGAGTAGAGGCTTTCTCTGGTTTGTTCATGGCTTGAAGTAAATAAATAAAAAACAAAACAAAACACAAAAATAAACCATGACTAACTATACATCATTAAGCTAGTAGGTCATGGTATACTGCAATGAATTTGATATCAATGGTTGGAAGATAGTATTCAGTCACAGAACATTTGGCAAAATTGTTGCCTGAGGTTACTTGAGGAGCAGGCCATGTGTCTACTGAGTCAGCAATCCTGGAGGAAGGGAATAGAAAGGAGAAACTTAATATGATTATTTTTAACAGTGTTTGGCAAGATGTTAAAAGGAAGAGACTCATCTCTTCAGGAAAGAATTCATGGGTCTATAAGCAGAAATAGAAGGGAATAGAATTTTAAAAATTGGAGGCTTGCTGGTGGAAATGCTAACTGCTTCTAGACCCAATGCTGTGGTTTGAAAAAGGGACCCCCCAAAGGCCTTTGTGTTAAAGGCTTATTTCCTACTCAGCAGTGCTATTGGGAATTGAGAGGTGGTAGAGTCATTAAGAGGCTGAGCTTTGTGAGAGGAAGTTAGGTCTTTGGGGCTATGTTCTAGAAGGGAATTTGGGACAGTGGTCTTCTAGAATGGAATAGTGGTCTCAATCTTGCCCCTGTTTTCCTCCCCAGCCACTATGAAGTGAGCAGCTTCCTCCACTACACGTTCCTCACCATGATGTACTACCTCGCCATAGGACCAAAAGAAATGGGGCCAACTGAACATAGATTAAGACCTCCAAAACAGAGCCAAAATTAGAATTTCCTCTTTTTTTTTTCCTGGGGAGGTGGTTACTTAGGATTGAATCCAGGGATGCTTTACCAATAAGCTATATTCCTGGTCCTTTGTTTTATTTTTGTGTGTGTGTGTGTTTTATTTTGAGACAGGGTCTTGCTAAATTGCTAAGAGGCTTCACTGCATTGCTAAGGCTGGCCTCAAACTTGCAATCCTCCTGCCTCAGCCTCCCAAGTTACTGAAATTACAGCCTTATACCATTGTACGGGGCAAAATTTCCTCTTTCTATATTGATTACCTTGGGTATTTTTTAATAAACAGTAATGAAAATCTGACTAACATAGGCAGCTATCCCATCACTAGGCAACAGAATATGTTCAGCATCACACAACATCATGTGTGTGTCCAGTCATTAACCATAATATTATTTTAAGAATTATATGGATAGGAAACATCTGAAGAGAGACCTAGTGAACTGAAGATAAGTCAGAAAAAAATCCAGGCTAAAAATGATTTTTATTTTTCTAACATAAAAGACTCATCAGTGTAGCTTTTTGGATTAAAATGCCATATTTGGAATTTATGCACAGTCTTTAATTTTTTTGAGGTGAAATTCATGTACCAAACAGTTAGCTATTTTAAAATGTGTAGTTCATTGTCATATAGTACATTTATAATGCTCTGCAACTACCACTTCTTTCCAGCTTAAGAACATTTTCACTTTCCCAGCAGAATGCCCTATAACCAGTAACTAATTACTCCTCATTCTCCACTGCTTCTATCCCCTGGCAACACTAATCTGTTTCTGTCTCCATGGATTTGTCTATTCAATATGGTTCATATAAAAGGAATCACATGCCAGGTGCAGTGGCACCCACATGTAATCCCAGCTACTAAGGAGGTTAAGGCAGGAGGATTGCAAGTTCCAGTTCAGGCTTAGCAACTTAGTAAGATCCTGTCTCAGAATAAAAAATAAAAATGAAGGGAAATGTAGCTCAGTAGAAGAGTACTCGGGTTCAATTCTCCAGTACAAAAAAAAAAAAAAAAAAAAAGAAAGAAAGAAAGAAAAAAATATAATAAATAAGAGGAATCACACAATCACATCCTTTTGTGCCTGGCTTCTTTTCTTTAGGATAACTGTTATGGTTTGAATATGAAATCTCTTCTGAAAAGCTCAAGTTAGATAATATAGCAATGTTCAGAGTTGAAATGATTAGATTTTAAGAGCTTGACCTAACCAGTGGATTAATCCATTTAATGGATTAATAATATGAACAGGGGCTGAAGTGGTGGCTCAGTGGTTACTGTACTTGTCTGGCATGTGCGAGTACAGGGGTTTGGGTTGCTGTACCACGTGCACAAGAAGTGTTGGAGCACCAAAAGCCACATGAAAAACTAAATAAAAATTGATTCTCTCTTTCTCACTGTCCTTCTCTTTAAAAAAATTTTTTTGAATGGATTATTGAGTGGTAAATATAGGTAGGTGGGGTGTGTGACTAGGGCTAGTAGGTTACTTGGGTCGTGCCCTCGGGGATTATATCTTGTCCCTGTTCTGCTTCCTAGCTGTCATGAACTCAGCAGTTTTCCTCTACTATACCATTCCACCATGATTTTCTGCCTTTTTTAAAGGCCCAGAGCAATGCAGTTGGATAACAATGAACGGAATCTCTGAAACCATGAGTACAAAAATAAAAATTTCCTCCTCTAGTTATTATTATTTATTATTATTCTTTTTGCCAAGAGGGATTGAGCTCAAGGGCACTTTACCACTGAGTCACATCACCAGCCCTTTTTATTTTATTTTTTATTTGTTGAATATGGACTTACAATTAATTAGGAGGGCATCATTATCAAACAGTCAAGAAAAAAATATGGAGCACTTCATGAATTTGTGTGTCATCCTTGCACAGGGGCCATGCTAATCTTCTCTGTATCCTTCCAATTTTAGTATATGTGCTGCTGAAGCCAGCACCCTTTTTTATTTTTTATTTTGAGACAGAGTCTCACTAAGTTGCTGAGGGCCTCATCAAATTGCTGAGGCTGGCTTTGAACTTGCAATCCTCCTATCTCAACCTCCCAACAATTGGAATTACAACCAGGTGCCGCCGCACCCAGCTTCTACATTATTCTTGTCAGGTATTTTGGCCACAGCAATGAAAAACTGCCTAACAGTATTTTTCAAAGTTGTAGTATGTATCAGCATTTCCCTCTTTTGTTATGGCTGAATAATTACCTGGATATACCATTGATTCATTCATCCATTGATGACCACTGAAATCATTTCGATCTTTTAGCTTTTTATAGAGAGATGTTTTCATTTCTTTAGGTTATACACCTAGGAGTGGAATTATTGGGTTATGTGTTAATTCTGTGTTTTAATTTTTTCAGAAACTACCAAAGTAGTTTTCACAACTGCTGCTTCATTTTACATTCCCACTAGATATTTGTGAGGGTTACTATTTCTATGTTCCTCACCATATTTGCTATTTTCCACATTTTATTATATCCATAATAGTATGAATTAGTATTTCATTGTAATTTTCATTTATTCTTTTTATTTAATAAAACAAATGTTTCTCTTACAGAGAATCACAAGTAACATTTTTCTGTGTCAATGTAGGTTAAGTGGGTAATCATCAACTATAATTAGGGTGCAGTGGAAACTATGATTTCATTATGATGGTGCATTAGTCAGAAAAGGCCAGATTATGTTCCAAATTTTCAGTGTATTAAAACAATAATGGTTTCATATTTCTTTTTTTACACTACATGTCTATTGTGTGTTGGCATAGGAAGGCAGCTGTGCTCACTGTAGTCACTCAGGCTCTTAGACTAATGGCACAGCCTCCACCTCCAAAAGCGCAGGACTCTGTACTAGAGGAAAACAGTGAGGGTCTACACTGTCAATTACATGTTTACTGCATGTAAATGACATTAGTAAAGACTCACTGGACATTACAAGTTACATGACCTTGCCAAAGGATCCAGGAAATATAATCTATTAAAGTGTCTGGAAGGGGCTGGAGTGGTGGCTCAGTGGTTACGGCGCTTGCCTGGCATGCGCAAGTACACAGGTTCAAACCCCAGCAACCCACGTACACAACTGAGTGTCAGAGCAATGAAAGCCATGTGAAAAACTCAATAAAAAATGATTCTCTCTGTCTCTCTCTCTCTCACTGTCTTTCTTTCTTTAAAAAAAATAAAGTGTCTTGAAGGTTGAAAGTTGTTTTAATCAGTTTTTCATTGCTGTGACTGTAAGATCCAAAAAGAACAATTTTAGAGGAGAAAAATTTCATTTGCACTAATGGTTTCAGAGGTCTCAGTCCAAGATGACTGATTCTATTGCTCTGGGCCCACAGTGAGGCCGAACATCATAGCAGAAGGGCATAAAAGAGGAAAGCAGCTCAGGACATGCAAACAGGAAGCAGGGAGAGGTGCTCCACTCACCAGGGATAAAATACATACCCCAAAGACATGCTGCGGGTGCCCCATCTCCTCCAACCATACCCTACCTGCCTACAGTTACCACCCAGTTAATTCCTATCTGAAGATTACTGCATTGACTAGGCTGAAGCTCTCATAACCCAAGCTTTCATCTCTGAACTTTTTTGCACTGTCTTATACATGAACCTTTGGGGGATACTTTAGATCTAAGCCATAATGACAGTGTAAATTATTTGGTGAGTAGCACTCATAAATGCCACAGTGTGCCCTTCTGGTCATAGGATACTGTGAGAGATGCTCGCAATCACCTCTTAGATACTGCCCAAGAAACCAGAGTATTCCAGGCAAGACTGCACAAGAGAGCCGGTGACACTCTGTGGAGCTCTTTATTTCTTAGGATAGCTCACAAGTTAGTGGTGATAGCTTATAGTTCAGTGTGTGATAGTTTACAATTCAGCAAGCAATGAAACATTGACAATGAATACTTTGTTTATAGCTTTTATCTGAGTAACACTGTTATCTATCTATACCAGATGTCCTGCATCTCTACTTCTAAGAGTCTATGTCCTTCACCTAATCATAAACTCAGGTTATATAACATCTTTATCCTTCTTTCCAGATGTCTTACTCCCTTCACCCAAATATGAACGCCTATTGTTGAATACCTTCACCTGAAAATGAACTTCTATTATTGAATAATATTGTTATCTTCACATGGGAGTTAGACCAGCCACAGGTGTTTCTGTTAAGGTCTAAGTTCTCAGGTGTTCCTGAGAATTTCATCCTGTGGCTATGTCTTATCATCATATGTTAACCCTTCAGAGGATTTGCTCTTATTCCATCATATATATTATCCTACAGGATACTTTGCTTACTGTCTTTCCTACAGGTGAAATAAATTCACCATCCTCCTAATAAACCAACCTAAAGTGTCATCCAGGTACACAACCGAATTCAAAAACAAGGATTTCTGGGTAATGCCCAGTAGTCTCTGCATCAGGGAGCCGTGGTGGTCCTGCCCTGAAGTAATGTAGCATAGAGGACACTTGCAAGAACTTGTGCCTTGCTGGTTGAACTTCCAATCTCCAATACTGTGTTCTAAATAAAATTCTTTTTTTCTATGAAAAAAAGCCTCACTCGGTTATGTTTTCACACGAATGAAAAGCTGTCTTTTATACCTGGAGAAGCAAGCCCTGCTTTGTTGCCACTTTTTCTTTTCTGGAATTTGCCAACCCAAACCTTGTAGCTGAGAAACAAAGCAATGACTGAAAAACTAAGAAACTAAGAAATTCTCCTGAAGAACAAACATTCTTGCTAAGTACACATGGATCACTTTTCTTTTTTCTTTTTTTTTTTTTTAAGAGAGAGGGACAGTGAGAGAGACAGAGAAAGAGAGAAACAACTTTATTTCGTTTTTCACATGGCCTTAGTTGCTCCAACACTCAGTTGTGTACGTGGTGCTGGGGTTTGAACCCGGGTCCTCGTGCTTGCCAGGCAAGCACAGAAACCACTGAGCCACCGCTCCAGCCCCACATGGATCACTTTTCAAAATTGACTGTATACTAGGACTTAAAGCAAGTTTTGACAAATTTCAAATCATGCAGAATTTATTCTTTGATCACAGTGAAATTAAGTTAGACATTAATAACAAAGAAATAGAAAATTCTTATATATGTTGAAAATTAGGGATAAATTTGAAAATAATCCAAGAGTCAGAAGAAATTGCAGTCAATATTCAGAAAATATTTTAAATTAAATTATAAAGAAAACATTAGTGCAGCATGTTAAAGTTTGTGAGAGGAAGCTAAAATTGTGCCTCAAAAATGTATATATTAGAAAAGAAGGGCTGGAGCGGTGGTTCAGTGGTTTCTGTGCTTGCCTGGCAAGCACAAGGACCCGGGTTCAAACCCCAGCACCACGTACACAACTGAGTGTTGGAGCAACGAAGGTCATGTGAAAAACTAAAGTTATTTCTCTCTTTCTCTGTCTCTCTCACTGTCCCTCTCTCTTTAAAAAAAGAAAAAGAAGAAAGTTAAAATCATTTATCTCAATATGAAAAGAAAAGCCAATTAAACTCAAGAGAAAACAGAAAGAAAAAACAGGATGTAATCAGAAATAAAATAGCAAAAACCTACAATATGCAAGATAAAGAAATCCAAAGCTGGGGCTGGAGCAGTGGCTTGGTGGTTACTGTGCTTGCCCAGCATGTGCGAGTGAGTTCAAACCCTAGCACCACGTATACAATTAAGTGTCACAGCAAAAAGGGCCACATGAAAAACTGAATAAAAATTATTTCTCTCTTTCTCTCTCTTTCTCACTGTCCCTCTCTCTTAAAAAAAAAAAAAGTGATTTCCTGGCATGTGCAAGGACCAGGTTCAAACCCCAGCACCATGTACACAGCTAAGTGCCCTCTCTCTCATTCCTTCTCTCCCTGTCCATCTCTCTTAAAAAAAAGAAAAAGAAAAAGAAAAAAAGAAATCCAAAGTAGTGCTAGGCGGTAGCTTAGTGGTATTACAAGCTTAGCATGCATGAGACCCTTAAAAAAAAGGAAAGAAAGCAACCCAAAAGTTGGTCTTTGAGGGCTGGAGCAGTGGCTCAGCAGTTATGGCACTTGCCTTGCATGCGTGAGGACACAAGTTCAAACCCCAGCACCAAGTACACAGCAGTCTCGGAGCAACGAAAGCTACAAGAAAAACTAAATAAAATTGTTTCTTGCTTTCTCTCTCTCACTGTCCCTCTCTCTTTAAAAAAAAAGTTAGTCTTTGAAACTACTAATAAAATCAATACCCACCTGACGATGCTGTTCAAGAAAAATAGAGAAGGTACAAATAAGCAACATCAGGAATAAAAAAAGAGGTCACCTTATTGATCCCTCAGACATTGATTACCAGTGATTGAACCCAGGAGTCCATAGCCACTGAGCCCCAGCCCTAGCACTTTTTTTATATTTTATTTTGAGACAAGGTCACGTTGAGTTGCTTAGGGCCTTACTAAGTTTCTTTTTCTTTCTTTCTTTGTTCCTTCCTTTCTTTCTTTCTTTCTTTCTTCCTTTCTTGTTTTAAAGAGAGAAGAACAGTGAGAGAGAGAGAGACAGACAGACAGAGAGAATCAGTTTTTATTGTTTTTTCACATGGCTTTCGTTGCTCCAACGCTTAGTTGTATACATGGGTGCTGGGGTTTGAATCCACATGTACTTGCTCATGCTGGGCAAGCACCGTAACTGTGATCCACCACTCCAGCTCCCTTACTAAGTTTCTGAGGCTGGCTTTGAACTTGTGATCCTCTTGCCTCAGGCTACCAAGCCACTAGGATTATAGGTGTGAGCCACATCGCCCAGCAAAATTTATATTCCTTATTGATACACAATAGTTTCAGAATAATAACATCAATCTTCTTATTGATATTGAACTAGTTTAATGTTTGCACTTTTTTTTTGAAAGAGAGAAGGACGTTGAGAGAGAGAGAGAAACAATCAATTTTATTAAGTTTTTCATACTGCTTTCGTTGCTCGACACTTTGTTGTGTATGTGGTGCTGGAGTTTGAACCCACATCCTCCTGCATGCCAGGCAAGAGCAGTAACTGCTGAGCTACTGCTCCAGCCCCTATTTGCACTCTTTTGTGTCTAGAATATATTCCATTAGGGATGTGTAATCAAATTACTGTCCCTTATATAATTCCTCACTAACAAATCACTGATTTCATGCACAGAAGGTTAACTGTTTCTATTTTAGAGGAAAAACAAGCTATATGACTGTGACTATGTTCCAATTTTGTAGCAGCAAGTATTATGAAATACAGTGACTTAGTTCAAACATATGTTTGGTGATACTTTTATTTAATGTTCCCCTCCCTTTAGAGCAATACTGGGGATTGAACCCAGGGCCTTGAACACACTAGGCAAACTCTCCACAACTCAGCTACACCCCCAGCCCTTTTTTTATTCAATCTGAGATAGGATCTTATTAAATTTTCCAGGCTGGCCTCAAACTCGGCAACCTTCCTGCCTCAGCCTCCTAAGTGTACCACCATGCCCAGATGGATGTTTCCTTTTGATAAGTTCATCTTTTCAAATGATCGGAGATTTTCCTCCTAATCGCTAAAAATTTACTTTGAGTTTAGTAAATAGAGCAAAAATTTGTTTAAGAATTTGTGGAGAGGGGTTGGGGATTTAGCTCAGTGGCAGAGCTCTTGCCTAGCATGCTCAAGGCCTCCAGTTTGGTCCTCAGCCCTGAAAAAAAAGAAAAAAAAACTGGGTTAAAAATTTGTGGAGTGCTCGCTTCAGCAGCACATGTACTAAAATTGGAATGATACAGAGAAGATTAGCATGGCTAGTGTGTGCAAGGATGACATGCAAATTCGTGAAGCGTTCCACATTTTTTTTTTTAAAGAGGGAGAGAGGGACAGTGAGAGAGACAGAGAAAGAGAGAAACAACTTTATTTAGTTTTTCAAATGGCGTTAGTTGCTCCCACACTTAGTTGTGTATGTGGTGCTGGGGTTTGAACCCGGGTCCTCGTGCTTGCCAGGCGAGCGCCGAAACCGCTGAGCCATTGCTCCAGCCCCAGCGTTCCACATTTTTTAAACAAAGATATTTCATCCTTTGAAGGTAAATGGATGGCTATGGAAGAAATCATGCTGAGCAAAGTTAGCCAATCTGAGAGAGTCAAGGGTCGAATGTTTTCACTCATTTGTGGAGGCTGGAGCTAAACCCAATCTTGGGTGAAAGGTAGTCAAACTCATGTATTAGACCCAGCAAAGGCGTAGCAACACGTAATCTAGGACAACCATATATATGTGGGGGGGGGGGAAGAGGTGGAGGAGGGGAGAGGGAGAGAGAATAGGGTGAGATCTAGGGAGAGAATCAACAATGTAGCATATTTTTGACTTCTCTGGGAATCCAATCATACTTATGCAATCATTTAATTCTGGAAAATTCACAATCTAAGCATTTATATTGCTTATGGAGCGAAATATAGACGAATCAAGAGACTAGGGTGGTGGGTGATATGGGGGTAATTCTGGTTTAAGAACATGTGCCTATCATATTATAACTTCATATGCATTTATGATTGTACAATAACTCAACTCCTTAATAAAAAAATTAAAAAAAATTATTTGTGGAGCCAGAAGCAGTGGTATACACCTGTAATCCCAGCAATCCGGGAGGCTGATGCATGAAGATAGTGAGTTCAAAGCCAGTCTCAGCAATTTAGTGAGGCCCTAAGCAACTTAATGAGACCCTGTCTCTAAATAAAATACAAAAAGGGCTGGGGATATGGCTCGGCGGTTCTGCACCCCTGGGTTCAATCCCTGGTACAAAAAAAAAAAAAAAAAGGAAAGAAAATGTTTTCAGATTACCAATGGTGTTCCAAAGACAGGGCTTAACTCCTTTCTATGTTGAGAAGCTCATTTATTACTAAATTGAGGAATTTATTCTGGTCTGATTTGTCCATCAGTTAACATAGCTGTGGAATTATGCTTTGCCCATGGTATCATGCTAGTGTGGGAGAAACTTGTGATTCTTTTTTGGAGAGGGAAGGAAAAGAGATAAAGGGTGGTGTTATCAGAGCATAACCAACAGATGTCCAGGTAATTTTTAATTTTAATTTGTCCAGGAATCTTATTGGAGAAATGTTAGATGTGGTCCAAGTTTTTCACATTTCTGATTCTCTCCAATACTACTTCCACACCATTGTTCTGTTTATTTTAAAAATTGTCCTATGCTTGTAATCACAGCAACTTGGGAAGCTGAGGTAGGAGGATCACAAGTTCAAGGCCAGCCTAGGCAATTTATGGAGACTCTGTCTCAAGATAAAATAAAAAGGGTTGGGGAAATAGTTCAGAGGTAGAGCACCTGCCTAGCCATGTGTGAGGTCCCGAGTTCAGTCCTCAGTACCACAGAACAAATAAAAAACCTGTCCTTCCCCACTAAATTCATTCACTAGTTTATTGGATTCCGTAGGTTCTCAAATTCTGTTCTTATCTAGGGTGACTTCAATTTCTACATAACCTATCCAACTCCCTAATCTAAAATTCCTCTCTGTCTCTTCATTTATAGGGACACTTCAGTGACTTACTTCCAAAGCCACACCCTAACCCTTATCACCAAGAATTTCTCTAACTCTGAAATCTTAAATTCAATCTACCCACTTATGCTGTAACACATTTGAAGAATGTAATAAATGCCTAGTGAAAGCTGGTTTAATAAGACAGTGATTTTCAAGGTAAGGAATGAGGAAGAAAGAATTGAACTCCCAAGAGCATTCACCTGAATCTCAGAGGTTTTCTTGATTTGAAAACCAACAAAGGTGATTTTTATGGGGCCCCTACAAGTGATATTTCTTCTGCCCTCTCACTGAAGGAACTGGAGTCAAAATAAAATTTCTTTTTTCACTAGTTTTTTTTTTCTTTTTTTGTTTTTGTTTTTTTTTCAGGGCTAAGGACTGAACTCGGGGCCTTGCACATGCTAGGCAAGCGCTGTGCCACTGAGTTAAATCCCCAACCCCTTTTTGTTTTTTTGAGAGGGAGAAAGAGAGCATTAATTTTTTTCATCTGCTTTTTGTTTTTTCTCCACTTAGTTTTGTATGTGGTGCTGGGGATTGAACCCAGGTCCTTGGGGATGCCAGGCAAGCGCTCTACCTGAACCACCTCTCTAGCCCTTCAACTAGTTTTTTTCATTTATGTTTTTTGAAAACATGGTTCTTTTCATTAAAATATGCTATTTATCCCAACATATAAAGAGTTTGTTTTTTTTTCTTTTTTCTTTTAAAGAGAGAAAGAGATAATCAATTTTATTTTTTTCATCTGTTTTTTTTTTTTTTTTTTTTAAGAGAGAGGGACAGCGAGAGAGACAGAGAAAGAAAGAAATAACTTTATTTAGTTTTTCACATGGCCTTAGTTGCTCCAACATGCAGTTGTGTACGTGGTACTGGGGTTTGAACCTGGGTCCTTGTGCTTGCCAGGCAAGCGCTGAAACCGCTGAGCCACCACTCCAGCCCCTTCATCTGGTTTTTGTTTCTCTGAAAATTGTGTATGTGGTGCTGGCAATCGAATCCAGGTCCTTGTGCATGCCAGGCAAGTGCTCTACTGCTAAGTCACTGGTGGCTCTAGCCCCTGTTATTTTTCAATGGATTAATAAAGCCTTAAACTTTTTTTGTTTTAATTTCTTTTAGGGGCAATGAAAATATTCTAAAATTATGATAGTTGCACAGCTCTGTGAATATACTAAAAAACTGAAAGATTTATACTTTAAAGAGATAAACTATATTTTGAAAAAATTACAATGGATAGGAGCTGGAGCAGTGGCTCAGCTGTTGTGGCGCTTGCCTAGCATGCGCAAGTACATAGGTTCAAACCCCAGCACCACATACACAATGAAGTGTCTGAGCAACATGAAAAACTAAATAAAATTGATTGTCTTTCTCTCTCTCTCTCACTGTCCCTCTCTCTTAAAAAAATTACAGTGGATAAATGTATCCACTTACAATGGATAAACAATAAATGGATTTACAATGGATAAATGGATAAACAAATGCTCTTTGATGTCTGCAGTAATTTTTAACAGTTTAGCTGGAGGTGGTGGTGCACACCTATAATCCCAGTGACTCAGGAGCCTGAGGCAGGAAGAGTGCAAGTTTGAGAACAGCCTAGGCTACTTAGCAAGACCCTGTTTGAAAATAAGAATAAAAAGGGATGGGGATAGGGATACAGCCCAGTGGTAGAGCATCTGAGTTCAATCCCCAAAACTATCAAAACAAACAAACATACAGTTTAAAGAAATTCTGGGGTCAAATGTTGAAGCATTGCTGCTCTAGCTCATGACTTATTTGTTACTTAACTTTTGAATTTTAATTTAGATGCCATTTTTTCTTAGATTTTCCTGAATATTGGGCTTGGATGTGGGTATCCTATAGGCTTGCTTTTTTTTTTTTTTGGTACCCGGGATTCTACATCCCCAGCCCTTTCTATCTATCTATTTACTTATTTTTATTTTGAGACAGGGTCTAAGTTGCTTAGGGACTTGCTAAATTGCTGAGTCTCCATTTGAGCTTGCAATCCTTCTGCCTTAGCCTCTTGAGTCCCTGGGATTACAGGCGTATGCCACCATACCCATACAAAAGGATTTTTAAATAATATTCTATACTTCCTTGACAGCTCACAGGGCCATTGTGTTTTTTTTGAAAATATATAGTTCAACTCTTTAAAGTATAGATCCTTTAGTTTTTAAGTATATCCACAGAGCTGTGCAACTATCACAATTTTAGAATATTTTCATCACCCTTAAAAGAAACCCTGTACCCATAAGCAGTCACTCCTTATTTCCTTCCTAATCCCCCAGCCCTAGTAATAGGTTGCTGCAGTCACCCAATTATCTACTAATTTATTTTTTTCTGATTATTATTATTATTTGGTACTAGGGATTGAATTCAGGGCCTTATGCTGATAGGCAGATGCTATACCACTGAGCTACATCCCCAGCACCTACTTTACTTTCTGTCTACAGATTTGCCTATTCTGAATATATCATATGAATGGAATCTTACTTTGTAATTGCTTTCTTTCAATTAGCACAATGATTTCAAGGTTCATTCACATGGTAGTATGTATCAGTACTTCATTTGTTTTTATAGCCCAATAATGTTCCCTTGTATGAATAAACCAATTTATTTATCCATTTATCAGTTGGTGGATGGTTGGCTTGTATCTACTTTTTTTTGCTATTTTGAACAATGGTACTGTGAACATTTGTGTACCAGTTTTTATGTGGACACATATTTCCAGTTGTCTTAGGTGTATACCTAGGAAAAGAATTATTACGTTATAAAACAAAGAAACAAACACATAAAAAGAATTGCCAAGTTATATGGTTACTTTACCTGTTACATTTTGAGGAAATGCTAGCCTGTTTCCCAGAGCATTTTATATTTCCACTACCAGTGTGTGAGTATTCAATTTTTCCATGTCCTTGCCAACACTTGTTAATTATTGCTCTGATAATGGCTATCCTAGTTGGCATAAAGTGGTATCTCCTTGTCATTTTAATTTACATTTCTCTGACAACTAATGATATTGAGCATCCTTTCATGTCCATTTGTATATCTTCAATGGAGAAATGTTTATTCAAGTTTGTTCTCATTTTTACATTATATTGTCCATTTGGTTGAGAAATAATGGTTCTATATTATTGTAAATCTAAATATACCCTTATCAAATGTACTACTTACAAATATTCGCTCCTATTCTTTAGGTTGGTTTTTTAAAAGAGAGGGACAGAGAGAGAGAGAGAGAGAGAGAGAGAATCAATTTTATTTAGTGTTTCATGTGGCTTTCATTGCTGACACTTCATTGTGTGCCTGGTGCTGGGGTTCAAACTCATGTCCTTGTGCATGCCAGGCAAGCACTGTAACAGCTGAGCCACTGCTCCAGCCCCTTTGTATTCTGAACACTAAAGACAAAAGTTTAACTTTTGATTAAGTCCAAATTTTCAGTTTTTCTTTTGTTGCTTGTTCTTCAGGTGTCCTAAGAAGCCATAATCCAAGTCCTGAAGATTTGTATCTGTTTTTTCTTGAGATTCTTAGTTTTAGTTCTTATATACATTTTTTTTTTAAGAATCGCATAGGATCAGAGTTGAAAAGTCCTGATTATGCAGAGACGCTAATCAAGTGTCAAGCTAACTCCATCATGTTCTATCTGCCCTGCAAAAGGAGAAACAGGTAAGGATTATCTCACAAGACCATTACATATACACTTTTAATACATTTTAAGTTAATATTGTAAGTCAGATTTCATTCTTTTTCATGTGGCTATCTGGTAGTTCCAGCACTTTTTTTTTTTTTGTACTAGAGATTGGACCCCATGGTGCTCTAGCACTGAGCCACATCCCCAGCCTGTTTTTACTTTTTATTTTGAGACAAGGTCTCACTAAGTTGCTGTGGCTAGCTTTGAACTCCCGATCCTCCTCCCTCAGCCTTAAGTTGCTGGGGTTACAGGCGCGCGCCACCGCGCCTGGCCCCAGTTCTAATTATTGAAGGCTTGTTTCACTATTGAATTGTCTTGGCGTTCTAATTGATGCAAATGCGAGGGTTCATTGATTCCCGCTGCCCGAATTCTCAATTCTATTCCATTTGTTTATATTCTTATCATCCTTGCTCGTGCTAGGCGGACCAACGGATTCTGAATAAGTCTTAGAAGGGTCATTCTTTAACTCAAAGCACCAGTTGAAGGGTCAGCTTTATTTAGCTCCCCTCCCCCTCGAGTTTGGAGCTTCGACAGCGTCTTCTTCATCAGTGGCCATCGAGCTTGTGTTCGCGGGGTCTTTTTTTCCAGTGTGTGGCTGTTTTAATCAAGGTCGTGTGCTGGCCGGGGTGTGGAGGGTGTGGGAGCGCGTGGTTCACCAACAATGTTAGCTCTAGAAAATTTCAATTCAACAGCTTTAGGGAGTTAACGAGCAGCGCTGGGAAGAGACAAAAGAAGAATCTAGGCTCGGCACTCAGGACCCCGCAAGGTGATGGAGAGGGAGGAGTCTAGGTTGTCAGTTGTCCTCCAAACCTTGAGACTGGGAGCGGGGACCTTTTCCCCCAGGAGGTGGGCTTGGGTCTGAGGCGAAAGCGTGGTCCTCGGAGGAGGTGACGAGACTCAGTCTCCCTCGCTCCACACCCGCAAAGCCGCTTCTGGGGCTCTCCCGCCTCCTCGTCGCTCCGGGACCCGTTTTCCCGCCTCCCCTTGCCTCAGTTCCCCATCCCTCCTCCCTGCGCGTAGCGGAAGTGACGTGAGGCGTAGCGGAAGTCCCTGCAGCCGCGGTGTTGTGCTGTGGGGAAAGGAGACGGATTTGTAAACCCCGGAGCCAGGTTCTGCCTACCGGAGGCCGCAGCTGTGCGGAGACCCCCGGGTGAAGCCACCGTCACCATGTCTGACCAGGTACCGGGCTGGAAACCGTCCGGCGGCGGCGGCCGGGGCCTTACCCTACAGGTCCGCCTGCCGCTCGGCTGCGGCCGGGGATGGAGGCGCGGGGGAGGGGAGCGCGGACTTGAGGAGGGTCCGCCGGCGAGGACTGGGCGGGCGAGGGAGCGGAGCGGGCTCGAGCCGGAGGCGCCCGGGCCTGTCGCGGGGCTCCGGAGCCGCCCCGCCCCTCTTGGGCTCGCTCTTCGCCCCCTGCGCCCCAGCGCCTTTGGTCGCGGCCTCCCTCACGTCGTCCCCCTTCTCTTGGGTCAGCCAGGTGCAGAGCCCCGCTTCCACTTCCCTGAGAGGATCCCTGGGGAACCCGTGCGTGTCGCTCCAGAGGACTGATTGCAGAACCCGGGCCTTAGGCCCCAGTTATGTAACGGGCGAGAATCCCTCCCTGGGAGGCTCTGCGTCCCTGAAAAGCAGCTGGACTCCACTTTGAGGTTCTTGGTCCCGGAGGGCGCGGGGCGGCCCGCGAGACGTCGTTTGCTGTTCCCGGGAACCTGGAAAGTGCTGCTTCGCGTTCGGGTTGCTGCTGGGGCCCGGCCGCCGCCGCGCTCCTCAGTCCTTTTTCCGTGTGGGGGTGCAGAACTGTCGCCTCTTTTCTGTACTTTCCCATTTCTTACTCAGGATTGGTTCATCAGCTCTCCACTTGAAAGAAAGCACTCAGAATAACCGAGGGACAGTAGAACAAAACTGGAGCAGCCAAAGGCTTTTTATCTGAGCGTTAAATTGTAGGTGATTGATGTTTTGACGAAAAGGATAGGAAAACTTTGTGCTTGTAGAGCGGTTACGGAACATTTGCAAAAACCTGCCTATTAATGGCAGAGTGTTTCATCTCAGTGTTGTTATCAAGACTGGGATTCGCAGTCTGCTAGCTGCGATCGATTTTGTCAGAAGTTGTTCTTCCTCAGCCTGTTCTAGTTAACTACGTTTATGGCTAGTTTTTAATTCAATTTTGATCTGGCCTTCATTATGTTTTCTTAGAACACTTTGAGTTTTAAAAGTATTTTTGAATCTTTTACTTGTTTAGTGAGTTATTCAGAAAACTTGTTCATTTAAGTCCACGATATACTTGAGTTTTAAAATTAACACACTTGTTCCTTGTTTTTTTAACCCAGTTTTGTACCTCTTGCTTTCACCAAGTGAGGTTTCTGTGAATTTGTACCATTGTACAAAATGTACAGTTATATATTTAAAGCTTAACCATATCTAGATTAGTTTTGTGTGGATTTACTTACTTATAATCTAGATTAATTCCCAAGTTGATATGGGAATGGCATTATAAGTATCTCCCTAGACAGTTGTTTACTTGGTAACCAGGGAGGAAAGAACAGCTGTAAATGCTTAGTTTCATCAGCCTTTTATTTTGATGCTCAGAAGTAGCTAGAAAGTATGTTAAAATTTATAGCTTGATGAAAGAACAGTATGCAGAAAGAATTATAAAATAAATTGTACAATTATATTTGCTCCAGTTTGAAGTCAGGTTGTGAAGAAAAAGAGAGGAGCTGGGACACAGAGAGACTGTTTTCAGAGAGTCTGTGAGGCCAAAAGTGTTTTCATGTTAATGGTAGGACAGTGTTTGTTTACTTTCATTCTTTCATGGGTGTTCAGTGAAGTTTTCTAGAAACTAACAACCTGTAATATCACAAATTGAAATGTGAAAATCCAGCTGCTTTCTGTCCAGGCAGACGTTAACAAGACTTGCAAAAATGTGAGATTACTACTTCTCCCAGTAATTTTGTTTTGAAAAAGATTTTTTAATAAAATGTAATCTATTAACATATAATGGGTTTATTCTTATTTTAAATTGAATAAATATTTAAAGCATTTCTTAATTTCATTGTTTAATACCATCAATATCAGTATAGTCTTTTTTATAAAAGTTTCATGAGATTCTAAATAATTTTTAAGTATGTAAGAATTCAGAAACCAAAAGGTCTGAGAGCTCTTGCTCCAGGCTGACCAGCATCATTATCAATAATTAGGGCCCATTACAAGTGTTCAGTGTTGGGCTCTGAAGAATTAACAAGATATGAAAATGAATCCTTATCTTTAAGAGGCCTGTAAGAGAGCAAAAATCCCAGATTTCTACTGTGTAATATGAGCAGCATAATTGAACCTCTGCCCCCAGAAGACAATCTTATAATAATGTGCTAGAATACTTGCCTAGTACATGAGAGACCCTAAGCTCCATCTCTAGTACTACCAAAAAATTTTTGTTTTCCGAGGCAACTTAGAAGTTTGATGCTAAAATAATGAAATAGAGTAATAATTTCAGGTAAAAATAGGTGGACATTAGATCCACACAAGACAAATTGCTGGGTTCTCTATTGAAGAATGAAAAAAAATTTTATTTTTCAGGGCTGAGGACCGAACTCAGGGCCTTGCACATGCTAGGCAAGCACTCTGTCACTGAGCTAAATCCCCAACCCCTAGAATGAAAATTTTTTAAAAATATCAGAGTAAAAACCTTTTTAGTTTTAACAGTCCCGTTTTTAAAAAGAACATGTGGGTTAGTAATTTTTTTTTTTTTTTTGTTTAAAAGAGGGACAGTGAGAGGAAGAGAAAGAATCAGTTTTATTTATTTTTTAATGTAATTTTCATTGCTCTGACACTTTGTTGTGTACCTAGTGCTGGGGTTTGAACCTGTGTCCTGGAGCAGGCAGGCAAGTGCCTTAACCGCTGAGCCACTGCTCCAGCCCCTAACAATCCCATATTTATCTAGTGGACTTGTGGACAGCTGGTATTTAAAACAGGTTCTAAACCTCAAGACCATAGACCCTGAGGGTTAAAAATTCACTGAATTTGTATGGAGTATTTTATATTTGTGCACTTTTTTTTTTTTTTTTTAAAGAGAGAGGGCCCATAGTTCTCATCATGGTTACTTGATCCCCTAAAAAGGATAGTTAAGGAACTGTCCTTTAACCAGTAATAGAAATCTGAGTGAGTGTTCTCCTTTAGCTTAATTTCACTTTACAACAAAACAAAGCACTCATAGAACCAGAAGCTTAATATTGAAACACCACTTAATCTGTACAAATTTTCCCTTCCTCCTTTCTTATTTTTGAGCTTATAGTATTTCTTTTTTATAACAAATCATCAAAAGCGTATTGAACCTCTACTCTTCAATTCAGGTCTGTTAATTGTGACAATTGAATGACTGATATGGTTCACTAACTGAATCTGCACTGACAAGATTCACCCCCCCTTCAACTGCAGAAAGAGATATTGGTTAAATGATTTATCTTTGGACAAGGATTTGGAATCTCTATATAATTCTGGTTAGCTGTTGCTGCCAAACTACCTCAAAATTTAGTGACTTAAAACACCAGTTTTTTTATTTTGGTCGTGAATCTGCAGTTTTAGCTCTGGGTTAGACTCATCTCTCTGCTCCTTGTGTGGGGCCTCAGATGCCTGGAGAGGTAGAGCAGGGTGGAACTGTGCTTTTCAGAGTCTCAGAGCCTTGTCTGAGTGGTCTTATCGTGTGTTCTCAGCATAAAGACCCTAGGGTATTCAGACTTATGGCAGCTCAGTGTGTATAAAGAGTGTGTTTAGAGAGAATCTGGGTGGAAATAGCAAGCCTCCTAGGACCTGGCTTTGGAAGTTACTTCTGTATTCTTTTATTCAATAGAATCCTTGTGACTTTTTTTTGGGTGGGGGGTAACCAGGAATTGAATCCAGGGGTGCTTAACCACTGAGCTACATCCTCAGCCCTTCTTTTTTTTTTTTTAAAGAGAGAGGAGGACAGTGTGAGAGAGACAGAATCAATTTTTATTGAGTTTTTTACATGGCTTTCGCTGCTCTGACACTCAGTTGTGTACATGGGTTGCTGGGGTTCGAACCTGTGTACTTGGGCATGCCGGGCAAGTGCTGCAACCACTGAGTCACCGCTCCAGCCCCCATCCTCAGCCCTTATTTATTTATTTTTTTAGTTTTGAGACAGGGTTTTGCTAAGTTACTTAATGCCTTGTTAGTTGCTGAGGCTGACTTTGAATTTGGGAGTCCTCCTGCCTCTCACCCTATTGAACTGCTGGGATTACAGGCATGCCTGCCCTACCAAGTCTGGCTAAGGGAATGACATTTAGACTCTGCTTTTCAGTAACAGAATTTGCAATTATTTTTAACATGTAAATTGTCATGATAGCATTAGCAGTGTTTCTTTCTTTCAAGAGAGAGAAAGAGAGAATCTATTTTATTTAGGTTTTCATCTGCATTTCATTCTGACACTTAGTTGTGTATGTGATACTGGGGTTTGAACCTGGGTCCTCACTCATGCCAGGCAGTGTAATACTTTTGAGCCACCACTCCAGCCCTAGCAGTGTTCTTTATAGATCCCTTTTGTTGATGTTTACTGATCTTAGTAACTGTACATTGCAGGAAAATTTGATGAACTGGTTGTGTATTAAAATTTATGATCATGTACTACTATTTATATCATAGAGCAATTAGGTAAAGCTGTAGCTATTACTTGAACATGTAGCTAGCAGTGGGTACCTTGGCAATCCATGCCCTAGGATGATGTGTATTGTCTTCTCTCTCAAAGACATGGAGTGCTGTTCCTGGTGGGTAATGCAAACATTGATATTATAATGAAACACTTCAAAGAAAATATTACCTAAACAATAATTAATACTATTTTGAAAAACTGAGTGTGATTGTTATGGTTAAAGTCCTCATTAAGGTTAGTTGAGTAGTTCAAGTTCAAAATTATAAAGCATTTATGTAACATGAAAGCTGATACCCCTGCAACAGTTAGGATATTAATATTATAACTTTTATACAGTGTTACAATTATCTACTTTTTTTCCTTCAGGGCTGAGGACCGAACTCACGGCCTTGTGCATGCTAGGCAAGCGCTTTGCCACTGAGCTAAATCCCCAACCCCAAATTGTTTACATTTTAAGTGTCTTTTTACATTAGTCTGTTTGCTTTTGAGAGTCAGGAGTCAGACTAAATTCATTTTTCCCCCCTGTAATGCTTATCATAGTTAATGGATACCTATAGATTTTGAAGGAATGAGTGGTCAGGTACATTTATTCAACAAATATTTATTGAATGTCATGTTCTCAGCACTATTCTAGGCACTAGAATTGGAAGGTTGTCTCAGACACATGAAACAGCAGGTATCCTCCCTTTCTTCTTTCTTTCTTTCTTTTTTTTTTTAATAATTTTATTTAGTTTTTCACATGGCCTTAGTTGCTCTAACACTTAGTTGTGTACGTGGTGCTAGGGTTTGAACCCGGGTCCTTGTGCTTGCCAGGCAAGAGCCAAAACCACTGAGCCACCACTCCAGCCCCTCCCTTTCTTCTTTCTGACTCCTTGATGTTGTTTTGCTTTTGAGGAAGTGTTGATTGTCTTAGAATAGTTGTTTTTTTTATGTAATGTTTTTCTTGCTTTATTGATCTTTAACAATAGACCTGGTAATATTATATCCAATATTGAATGATTTACTTCTTCTAAGACATTGGGATTGCTATGGGTAATTCTGTCTTTTGTCTTGACATCCTCAACTTTGCATTTTGGAATTTCCTGAGATTGTGATTTTTTTAAAAATAATTCTGATATTCTAGGTTTTTTTTTTTTTCAAGAGAGGACAGTGAGAGATAATCAGTTTTATTTAGTTTTTCATGTGGCTTTCGAGGCTGATACTTAGTTGTGTCTGTGGTGCTGGGGTTTGAACCCATGTCCTCGTGCATTCCAGGCAAGCCCATAACTGCAGAGCCACTGTTCCATCCCCATTATTCTAGGTTTTTTTTTTTTTTTTTTTTTTTTTTTTTTTTTTTTTTCAAGAGAGAGGGACTGGTCTGGTGCGGTGGCTCAGCGGTTTTGGCGCTTGCCTGGCAAGCACAAGGACCTGGGTTCAAACCCCAGCACCATGTACACAACTAAGTGTTGGAGCAACTAAGGTCATGTGAAAAACTAAATAAAGTTGTTTTCTCTTTCTCTGTCTCTCTCACTGTCCCTCTCTCTTTATTAAAAAAAAAAAGAGAATCAATTTTTTAAATTTTTCATATGATCTTTATTGCTCAGACACTTTTGTGTACGTGGTGCTGGGGTTTGAACCCAGGTTCTTGTGCATGCCAGGCAAGTACTGAAACCACTGAGCCACTGCTCCAGCCCCTTATTTTAGTTCTTAAAGAAAATCTTGTAGGAAAGTTCACACAAATTCTACTATTGAGCACCTCAGTTTTCCAACTCAAAATTTGGGTATTCCTGCAATATAACTATTTAAAGATGTGTATGCCTGTGCATACATATGTATATAATATGTAGATATTATATATGTGTGTGCATATTTATGCATGTATTTGACTTTTTTTTGCATCCAGTTGCTTTTTCTGTGTTAATATGTATCTGAAGGAAGGAAGGGTGGAGTTCTGTATTCTGGGCTTACTCTTCTCAGTATCTTAGACCGGTTATTTTTTAATGATTTTACTGAAGATTATGCCTACAAAAAAGTGCACATACTTGTAAGGTTTGCGGGATTTTCACAAATAACACACCTGTACAACCTGCACCCCTATCAAGAGCCTCTGTTCTAACTTTAAAACAGATAATTTTGTCTATTTTTGTATATTATAACATTTTGTAAGTGGAATCACACAGCATGTACTTCTGGGTCTGGCGGCTTTTGTTCAGTATTGTTTGGAGATTTGTCCTTTGACATTGTGCGTAGTTGTGTTATTAAATCTTGTTGCTGTATTGCATTGCATTGTGTGATTCTACCACATATTTATTCTGCTTTTGAAGCATCTTGAAGTAGTTTTCTGGAATCTGTTTTAAACACGAGTCAAGTGATACCTGTTTATAGTTCCTTCTGTGTCAGAGTTGCTTTTAGACTGAATAACAGAAAATCTGATAAATTGTAGTTTGAACAAGTATGCTATTTTTCTCCCAAAACAAGAATTCTAGACATAATTAGCTCAAGGGTTGATGAGGTAGGTCCACAATGCCTTTCTACTCCTTTCTTCTCCATCTGTAATAGATACAGTTTACTTTCATGCTTTTTGCCTTGTGGGTAAAAAAAGGCTACTTTGTGTTTTAGGCAGGATAAAAAGTAGGAGCAGCAAAGGGAAAGAAAAGTATGCTACTTTATATCTCATTGGCCAACATTATGTCACATGATCATAAAAAAAAAAGCTGAGAATAATAGTCAGGCATGGTGGTGCATGCCTGTAATCCTCACTACCCCAAATGGAGGCAGGAGAATCACAAGTTTGATTACAGCCTGGACAATTTAGCAGGACCTTGTCTCAAAATAGAATAAGAAAAGGGCTAGTCCCGGGGATTTCATCCATAACAATACACCAGAAGGGGTCTGGGGAGTGGCCAGGAAACATGTTTTTTAGCTGGGCAAATTTAGGATTTCCTTGTAAGGAAGAATGGGAAAGTAGACGCTTCCTAATTTTGGATACAAACTGGTTTGTTCCAGGCTTTGCATAGGTCCACAGTCTAGGCCCAAAGAGTATCATTTACACAACCAGCAAATTTTCAGTTATAATTTTTAATTCCTGAGAAGTTGTATGTATCTAGTTTTTAATCACAATTCAGGGTTGAATGTAAATATACAGAAGGCCTAGTATCTTGACAACTCTGACTTAAACCTTGAAGTTTTGGAGTTAAATCTGGTCAGTTCTATTATTCCACATCCCCAGTACTGTTTTATGTTTGAACATATGCAGTATGTAGATGAAAATGTACATGTAGGTTGTGTTTTTGGAATTCTGGTAGATCTGTTTAAATGTGAGGGAAGTGACTTCTTGAAATTCTGGGTTTTTAACCTTTTAATAGCTGTAAGTGTTAGGATTATATAGTTTAGCCCTTATGGAGCTTTCTTCATTAGGAAATAAAATGAAATAAATAGATGCATACAGATTTTCCTTTTTGTGTGTGTGTGTGTGGTACTGGGGATGAAACCCAGGAGCACTTTACCGCTGAGCTACATTCCCCAACCCTTTATTTTTTATTTTTAGATAGGGTCTTGCTAAATTGCCCAGGCTGGGTTTTACCTTGTCATCTTCCTGCCTAAGCATCCTGAGTGGCTGGGATTTATAAGCATGTGCCATAACATCCAGCTTTGAATACATTTTTTTTTAAAAGAGAGAAACAGCTTTATTTAGTTTTTCACATGGCTTTAGTTGCTCCAACACTTAGTTGTGTACGTGGTGCTGGGGTTTGAACCCAGGTCCTCGTGTTTGCCAGGCAAGCGCCGAAACCGCTGAGCGGTGGCTTCAGCCCCTTGAATACATTTTTAATAAAAATTTTTACAAAATTGCAAGTTTATATATAATGAAAGCCATGTATGCATTTCTTGGCCTAATTTTTTTTAATCTATAGCACCCCACTGTACTTCTTCATGTTATATTTGAAACCAGCCCTAGACATTGTACCATTTCATCTGTAAATATTTCACTATGTGACTCTCAAAGAAAAGGACCTTTTCTTTTAACATAACCACAATAACTGTCATCAAATCTTACAAAATGAGCATATTAATGTCACCAAATAAGTTTTTAATTTGTTTGGGGGTTTCTCCAGAATCCCTTCTCTTTTAGTAAGAATGAACAGTCCTTGTGCAGCTGGAAGAGTCAGTGATTGTTTAGTGTGACACTCTGTCCATGTGACTGAATTGCCTAGGAACTGATTGCCAAGACCCTTTGCACAGGTCTTGTTCTTTTGACTTTGAAATGGCACAGTATGGCCTTGCTATGAGTTTTGTACCTTTGTAAATGAGAACTATTGTGTTTTCTATATCTTTTTGAATCCTGCCCTCTTTCCAGATCCAGCCATGTATTTCCAAGCTATTTCATCTATAACTTGGAAAGTAGAATTGATAGTGTATGTGTACTTAGTAAATTTTTTTACCACTCGAGTCATCAGGGTTCAGTTTCTGGATGACCCAGACCTGAAAGGTTGGGGGTCTCATCATATATGCTTATTTTTCCTTCCATCATATTTGTTCTGCACTGGTGCTGTGTGTACCCTTTCCAGTTGAATCAGTCAGCCCTCTCTGGAATTCTCTTTTCTTTGATGATCTTGTTCTCCAGACCCAAAGCTGAATGCTTTCACTGTTTTGTAAGTAGTGTGCCATACCATTCTCTATTGGCTGCCACCCCCCACCCCCCACCCGGCTTTATTAAATAGGAGAGAAGGAAAGAAGGCATACAAAAGACACTGAGATCACCAGAGACAAACCTTGACCCTTTTTTATGGTCCAGGGTTTTCTCATTTTCCAGGCTAACTTGTTAAAGAAAAAAGACAAAACAAAAAACAGCACATAAAAAGCTGAATGATTATTATACAAGCATGACACTGTTAAACAAGTGGTATAGATAGTTATCTGTTAACTCAGGTGGTTCAGAGTTGGAAAGACATCACCAAAATGGAGTGCCTAGGGAAGGTGGCAGCTTATTCAAATCCAAGTGATTTGTTGTTGTTGTTGTTGTTGTTTGTATGAAATTGAAGTCAAGTCTCTCTCTTTTTATTTTGCATATTGGGGATCAAATCTGGGGCCATGTGCATGCTAGGCAAGTGTTCTACCACTGAGCCACACCCCCCCAGCCCTTTTATTTATTTGTGTATTTTGGTGCTAGGGATTCAACCTAGGAGTGCTCTTACCATTGAGCTACATCCCCAATCCTTTTCCCCAGCCTTTTAAATTTTTTAAATTTTATTTTTGTGGTGCTGGGGATTTAACCCAGGGGTGCCCTACCCCAGCCTTTTTTATTTTATCTTAGGACGGGGTCTTGCTAAGTTGCTGAGTCTGGCCTCAAACTTGCAGTCCTCCTGCCTTAGCCTTCCTATTTTCTGGGATTATAGGCGTGTGCCATCTTGCTTGGTTTACATTTTATTTTGAGATAGCATCTTGCTAAGTTGCCCAGACTGTCCTCAAACTTGTGGTCATTCTGTCTCAACCTCCTGAGTAGTTAGCGTTACAGGCTGGTGCCACCATGCCTGGTAAAGTGAATTTCTGTTATTTACAACCATAAATATAAAAAACTGAAAAGATTTGTGCTTAAGCTGATGATTTGTGCTTTAAAATGATGATGAAGTATGAAGCACATAAGATTTTGTGGTAGGACAACAAAATAATGCTGTCAGCTTTATTAATTGAACATTTAAGTAGTTGTCTTGTATTTGCTTGGTACTGTAGAGATTATGAATGTGAAATAGCTTGGAGACTCTTGTAAACTTAAAGAGAAGACAATGCTTATAAACCTGTCTCAGAACAACTTATTTTTTTAATTTTTTATGTTTTTGGTGGTGGTTGTATTGGAGATTGACCCGAGGGTTGCTTTATCACTGAGCTACATCCCCATATCTTTTTTTTTTTTTTTTTTGAGACAGGGTCTAAGTTGCTAAGGCCAACCTCGAATTTGCCATCCTCCTGCCTCAGCCTCTTGAGTTGCTGGGATTATAGGCATGTACCATTGTACCCCACGTGAAGATATTAGTTTATTGAATATCTTCAGAGTACTGGCTTTGTCCTTGACCAGAAATCCAAAGGAGAGTAAGGCATGCTAATAAGGAACTCAAGTCTCAGATATGCAGATACATGGTTGTAATAAAGTAAGCAGTGTGTGAACATTTAAGAGAATGATGGGGAAATCTTTGTAGAAAGTGATGTCTGAGTGGTCTTGAAAGGGGAGTAGGATGTAAAAGTACATTTTCCTAGAGAAATCAGCATGTACAGAGATAATTGAGATACAGTAGAGAGGATTCCATGTTCAAGTAACTAAAAAGTTCATTATGTCTGTAGAACAGGCTATACTAGCAGAGAGAGTTGGATTGTGAGGCAGCGACCAGCATATAAAGGGCCAGTGTTATGTCAGCAAAGGAGTTTGAATTTAATCCTGAAGATTTTGAGCAGATTAGATTGCATTTTAGAGACATGGCTCTGATAGTGGTTTGGAGACTTAATTGAAAGACACAAGACTGGGGGTGACTGGTAATGCTGTTGTAGTAACAGTAAACAAAGAATACCTAAGCTGTGGCATGGAATGGATGTGATGGGCTTGAGATCCATTAAGCATTATCAGAATGATGAATGTGAGGTATGAAGTTTAAGAGGAAGAGTAGCTAAAGATGACCCCAAGTTTCTATTGTGGGCAGCTGAGTATATGGTAACCATTTATTATAATTGGGAATTCAGGAAATTCAGGAGGAATTGCAGTACCAGCCTCCCCTTGTTGCTGGGCACCAAACCCAGGGCCTTGCACATGCCAAGCCTGAGTAGCCCTAAAGTTTGTTTTGATTTTGGCCTCTTTCTTTTTTTCTTTCTACTGATGATTGAATTCATGAGTACTTAATCACTGAGTCACATCACCAGCCCTTTGTATTTTTTATTTTGAGACAGGGTCTTGCTAAGTTCCTTAGGGTCTCACTAAGTTGCTGAGGTGGGCTTCAAATTTGCAATCCTCCTGCCTCACCTTCCCAAACACTGGGATTACAGACGTGTACTACTGTGCCCAGCTACCAACCCTTTTTATTTTGAAAACAGGGTCTTACTACATTGCTCAGGGTCTTACTAAATTGCCCAGGCTGGCCTGGAACTTGGAATCCTCCTGCCCTAGCCTTCTGATCTGCTATGATTACAGGCATGTGCCACCATGCCTGGGCACCAGCCATTTTTATTTATTTATTTATTTATTTTGGAGACAGGATCTCACTAAGTTGCTCAGAGCCTTTCAAGTTTCTGAGACTAGTTTTTAACTTGCAGTCTTCCTGCCGCAGTCTCTGAGCTGCTTGCTGGTTATAGGCGTCCAACACCATGCCTGGCTTCTTTTCTATTCTTTCTCTTTCTCTCTCTCTCTCTCTTTCTTTCTTTCTTCTTCTTCCTCCTCCTCCTTTCTTTCTTTTTCTTCTTTCTTCCTTTTTTTTTTTAAATAAGAAGAGTGAGAAAGAACAAATTTTATTTAGTTTTTCATACTGCTTATGTTGCTCCGACACTTCCTTGTGTACATGGTGCTGGGGTTCAAACCCGTATCCTACCTGTGTCCTCACACATGCCAGGCAAGTGCTATAACTACTGAGCCACCACTCCAGCCCCCATGCCTGGCTTCTTTTTTTTTTTTTTTTTTTTAAAGAGAGAGGTACAGTGAGAGAGAGAAAGAGAGAAACAACTTTATTTAGTTTTCACATGGCCTTAGTTGCTCCAACACTCAGTTGTGTACGTGGTGCTGGGGTTTGAACCCGGGTCCTTGTGCTTGCCAGGGAAGCTCCGAAACCACTGAGCCACCGCTCCAGCCCACATGCCTGGCTTCTTGATTTTGGTTTTCAGGAAGAAGAGGAGCGCTAGCAGAGGAGTCAGAGATAATACGTTCAGTTTTGGACATAAGATACCTGAGGGACATTCAACTAGAGATATTCAGGTATTTGAGTTTTAAAAAAATGTGAAACTAGGCAGACATGGTGGCTTATGCCTATCTATAATCCCAGCAACTCTGGAGGCTGAGGCAGGAGGATCACAAATTCAATTTAGCCAGGCCCTGGGTGACTTGGTAAGACCCTGTCTCAAAATAAAAAATAAAAAGGGCTGGTGATGTGGCTTAGTGGTTAAGCACCCCTGGGTTCAATTCCTGGTACCAAAGCGGGCAAGGGGAAGAGTGAAACAGTAAAGTGGTCAGGTTGGAAAGAATGACTGTGAGCCATTACCTCCCTGGGTGACCCATGATGGTTGGAATCATGGGTCACCCAGGGAGGTAAAGAAGAAAGCAGAGAGTTGAAGACCTTGATTCAAAGGAATATTAGCATTAAGGAAATGGCTGAGATGAGGAGAAAATGGAATTTTGGAACCTAAAGGTGGAGAGTTTTCAAGGAAGAAGTCATCAGTGTTTAAGCTTTTTAGAGAGTTAAAGATGAGATTTGAAAGTGTTTGTTGGGCCCTGGAGTGGTGGTTCGGCTGTAGGAGCACTTGCCTGTCATGCAGGAGGACCTGGGTTTGTACCCCAGCACCACATACACAACTAAGTGTTAGAGAAACAAAGGCCAGGTGGAAAAATAAATATAAAGTTGATTTTCTCTATCTCATTCTCCCCCTCTCTCTTTAAAAAAAGAAAGTGTTGGGACTGGAGTGGTGGCTCAACAGTTATGGTGCTTGCCTAGCATGCACAAAGACATGAGTTCGAACCCCAGCACCCTTTACACAAGGAAGTGTCGGAGCAACAAAAGCCACATGAAAAACTAAATAAAATTTATTCTCTCTTTCTGTCCCTCTCTCTTTAAAAAGAAAGAAAGTGCCCCTTGGCTTTGCAGTAAGGAGTCCAGCTGGTACTCATTGGTTAAGGGCAGTTTTGAGTAGGTTAGTGGGGTGTAAACCAGATTACAGTGGGTTGAGAATTAAAGTGGAATAGGAGATCTAAGTACTCTTATGAGAAGTTTGACTATTAAGAAAAGATGAAGACCAGACCACAACTAGGGAAATCAGGTCAAGTGGGGGAGTAGTTGAGAATAAATACTATAGAATATGTGAAGAAACTGCAAATAGGAGCATTAAAGGAAGAAAATGGTTGGGAGAATGCTATGGTTCCTAGAAGAGGATTTTTATTGTTGTTGTTTTTTGGTGGTACTGGGTATTATACTGGAGCACCCTTAACACTGAGGTACATCCCCAGCCTTTTTAATTTTTTATTTTTTTAAAGAGAGAGGGACAGTGAGAGAGAGAGACAGAGAAAGAAACAACTTTATTTGGTTTTTCACATGGCCTTAGTTGTTCCAACACTCAGTTGTGTACATGGTGCTGGGGTTTGAACCCGGGTCCTCGTGCTTGCCAGGCAAGCACCGAAACCGCTGAGCCACCGCTCCAGCCCCCCATTTATGCTTTTGATCTTCGTAGTTATAGGATCAGAGAAGCTGTGCTTTAGAAGGAGATTTCTGAAGTACTGTGGATGATGGATTGGAGGAGGGGAATAATACTTTTTCTTCTGAGTAACCTCTCAGCTACCATATCTAGGAAACACTGGAGCAGAATCACTCCTATTGTGCTGATGTATTGCTGCTAGGGGAGGGGCCCTGTCCTCTTTGTTAACTTAAACAAAGCTGAGGTACCACCCCCTCACCTTCCAGTTAAAGAGGGCTTCAGTGCTGGGTTGCTTTTTATTGCCCTTCCCTGCAGGGAGTAAGTTATCTTTGCCCTCTAGATATTTAAAGGGATATAATTCATAGAAATGCAGTGAGTTGGTATTTGAAGGCAGTCTTCTAGTTTTAAGTGACTCTCTGAAGGAGGTTAGGTTTGATTGCTACTGTAATATTCAGTAGAGCAAATGTTGAAAAGGTTATATAATGAAGAACAGGCAAAGATTCATACTGATTAATCATTTCAATTATCTAAACATTTCCCTAGAGTACCTTCAAGTAAAAAAGTTACATCTAGTTTAATATGTTGTTAATTTTTGAATGTTAAAGAATTTATTAGTTTTAAGTTACTGGCATGACATACATAGGCAATGATTCTGTGATTTTTAACTTGCAAAATGCAGTATGGCTAATTATACTGTTATTGAGTATGAGTTAACTCTTTGAAACTAGTATGAGTAATAAAAGAGCATATATTTAAGTAAGTGGATCATTTGGTGGCATAGGGAAAAAAGGAAACATTTACCACACTACTGGTAAAATTTTCCAGGGATAATCCTTTAATAAAAATGGTTTACTTATTCTTGAGATGTCTTATGGTGAAATTGTTTCAGCTAATTTGTTGTTAATTTTGTTTGTTTTCCAGTTTCCCTTTATGTGAAATTATTTTGTAGTTCTCTGTTCTTGTCTTCCTGTAAGTCTCTTTTTTCCTTTTCTTATGATCTCCCACCCCCAGTTCTAGTCCACTTCTCCTAATTTATGTTTTTCTTGAAGCCTTGTTTTCTAAAACTGGATTATAATGGTTCAGATAGAGTAAATTAACAGATAATATAAAAGTGATTTGTTTTAATTCTAGAGCATATTAGGCCAATACTTTGCTGTTTGACTTCCTTTGCTAAATAGCCTTTTCTTGGGCTGTATGATTAATTTACACATCTTAGTACAATTTTGTAGTTGGAATAAATGCCTCAAGATAGGCTGTGAGAAGATTAATCCTGGATTCAAAATGTTTGGTTAAGAATTTATGGAGGCGGGGCTGGAGCAGTGGCTCAGTGGTTACTGCGCTTGCCCAGCATGGGCAAGTAGTAGATGGGTTCAAACCCCAGCACCCACGTACACCAGTAAGTGTCAGAGCAACAAAAGCCTTGTGAAAAACTCAATAAAAGTGGATTCTCTCTGTTTCTCTGTCTCTCTCTCTCTCACTGTCGTTCTCTCTTTAAAAAGAAAAAATGTGAAAAAAAAAAGAATTTATGGAGGAGAAGCTGGGTGCAGTAGCACATGTGTAATTTCAGCTACTCAGGACGCTGAGGCAGGTATGGATGATGGCAAGTTCAGGCTCAGCCTGAGCAACTTTGTAAGACCCTGTATCAAAATGAAAAGGGTTGGGGAAATATAGCTCAGTGGTAAAATGCCCCTTTTCGCTTACTTCAGTCTCTAATACAAGGGTGTGTGGGGATCCATGGAGGATGACTTGGTATGTTGACAAACTCCTGTAATCCCAGTGACTTAGCGGATTGAGGCAGGAGAAATACAAGTTTGAGGGCAGCCTGGGCAATTTAGCAAGACCCTGTCTAAAAATAAAAGGGCTGGGGGTGTAGCCCAGTGGTACATAGTTTGACTAACATGCCCAAGGTCCTACATTCAATTCCCAGTCCCCCTGCCCCCAAACACAAGCTGGGGTTATAGCTTACTGGTGGAGCTTATTACCTAGCATGTGCTAGGCTCTAGGTTCAATCCCAAGGACTGCAAAAAATTAAAAAATGAATTTGTGGAGGATATATTTCCTCTAGTTTCCAAGTGGTTCCTCTACCCAGCAACATCAGTATCACCTGATAACTTGTTAGAAACATTCATTCACATTCCCACTCCAGAATAGAAAATGTGATGGGGCCTAGCTGTTCATTTTATAAGTCCTCTAGGTAATTTTGATGCCCGGTAAAGTTATGTCCCATACTGTGGTATATACTCAAAAAGACTGCTTGATTTCTAGTAAGCCAATGTTTGGGAAAGTAATTGAATTAGGACCCTTTTTGCTTCCCTGGCAGAGAAAATAAATGTTCTTTGTACACTCAGGTATAGATTTTGTACCCTGAGGGAAAGTAATGGATACTCATAAAGGAGTAATTGAAAAAGTATCTAGGAACTTTTATCTTGAAATTTGCTTTTCTTTCAGGAGGCAAAACCTTCTACCGAGGATTTGGGGGATAAGAAAGAAGGAGAATACATTAAACTCAAAGTCATTGGACAGGTGAGTTTCATTATTTTTCTGCTTAGACTTTTCCAACATGCAGATAATTGCTCTCACACAGGAAAAATAAAGATTTAAGTAAGGCATGTTATTTAAAAATGGCATTTTTATTGGAGGTAGAAGAGACAGATACTGTTTTTGTTTTTTTAAGTTACTTGGGATTGAACTCAGGGGCACTTAATCACTAAGCCATATCCTTAGCCTTTTTCATTTTTTATTTTGAGACAGGGTCTCACTAAGTTGCTTATGGCCTCAGCCTATCGTTAAGTCTGGGTTTGAACTTGAGATCCTACTGCCTCAGCCTCAGCCGCTGGGATTGCAGGCATGTGCCACCATACCCAGCCAGATACTGCTTTTTAAATTACTCTGCTGGGCAGGTTTAGATCACTTTATGTGTTAGTCAGCTGTTTGTTGCTGTTACCAAACTTCCTGACAAGGACAAGTTAAGAGTAGGAAAAATTTATTTTGGCTCAGTTTCAGAGGTTAAGTCCATGAGTCCATTGGACTCATTAGCGGAGTCCATTTTTCTGGGTTCAAGGTAAGGCTGAACATCATGTCCAAAGGGCGTGGTGGAGGAGCACTATGCCAGTTCACCCCAGCCAGAAAACTGAGGGAAAGGGTCAAGGACCAAGGGGCAGATGAACCCTTCTGGGGTACCCCCCCCCCTCTGGCCACACCCCACCTGCCTACAATTACCACCCACTTAGCACATTCAAACTAGGCCGCACTGATTAGATTACAGCCCTCAAAATCCACGTATTTAACCCTGTAGTATTTCAGCTTTTGGGGGGCACATTTTATCCAAATCAGCATTTTTTTTTTTTTAATTTAAAGAAAGGGGACAATGAGAGAGAGAAAGAGAGAAGCAATTTTTATTTAGTTTTTAATGTGACTTTCATCTTTCATTCCTCGGACACTTCCTTGAGTATATATGTGACTTTTCATCTTTCATTCCTCGGACACTTCCTTGAGTATATGGTGCTGGGGTTTGAACTCGCATGCTCCTGCATGCCAGGCAAACACCATAACCACTAAGCCACGGCTGCAGCCCCCAAATCATAACATCTTAATTTTTCCAAATGGAAACTTCTTGTGGGCTGTTATGCTTCAGGGGCAAATACAGTGAATACTATTAAATGGTAAGGCTTAGGACCACCCTTAAACAAAAGGACTTGTCAGCCCTTTTCCTGATCCCCATCCCCACACTTTCCCTCTTCTGACACCTCATTTCTCTGGATTCTAGTGTGCATCTTATTGACTCTTTCTGAGGTGTTAGTTATGGTAAGCTGAAAACTGTTGGAAGAATGGATCTTCATAGTTCCTCCATAGTTAACATTTTTTTTTTAAAGGACAAAAGACTCTCTCCATTGGAATGTGAGAGTACCAGTTCCCACATTCTCCCAAATATGGGAGATTCCCAGTCTTTAATTTTTGTGTCACTCTGATAGGTGAAACATTTTTGTTATTTTTCCATTTCCCTTTTTTGTTATTTTTCCATTTCCCTGATTACCAGTAAGGTATAATTTTTTGTTTTCTGTGCTTTGATTCGTATTGGGTTTTCATATCCTTTTCCCATTTTTCTATGAGTATCTTATTTTGAAAATGTTTTAAGATACAATTCATAATATACAAGGAACTAAAGAAACCAAACACCAAAATCACAAATAATCCTATCAATAAATGGGCTACGGATCTTAAAAGAAACTTCTCACCAGATGAAGTCCAGAAATCCCATAAATATATGAGAAAATGCTCTACATCATTAACTATAAGGGAAATGCAAATCAAAACTTTAATGAGATACCACCTTACTCCTATTAGAGTGGCAAAAATGAAAAATTTGAACAACAGATTCTGGAGGGGTTGTGGGAAAAGAGGAACACTGTCACACTGCTGGTGGGACTGAAAACTGGTTCAGCCACTGTGGAAAGCAGTGTGGAGAATCCTTAAAAAATTAAGGAGGATGGGGCTGGAGCGGTGGCTCAGCGGTTTCGGCGCTTGCCTGACAAGCATGAGGACCCGGGTTCAAACCCCAGCACCACATCACAACTGAGTGTTGGAGCAACTAAGGCCATGTGAAAAACTAAATAAAGTTGTTTCTCTCTTTCTCTGTCTCTC
>PVKS010017176.1:0-42524 GCA_004027875.1 Aplodontia rufa | reverse complement strand
TACCACAGTTTTTGGATCCATTCTTCCTGTGAGGGACACCGGGGTTGTTTCCATAGCCTAGCAATGGTAAATTGTGCTGCAATGAACATCGATATTGCTGTGTCACTGTAATGTAAATTGATTCTAATTAGAGCCAAAGCTAGATATCTAATAAAGACAATCAAGTCTGTAATTTTCTTTTTCCTTCTTTACCTAAGGGAGATGCAACTATTTATTTGTAATATTTCTTAGACTGGTAGAAGCTTCACATTATAAAAGAGGTTTTCCAGAATATGAAAGCTAATACATGCAGGAAAAAAATTCACTTTCAACTTTGAGTTAAGTGAGTTATATAGAAAGGTGAGGATAGCTATACTTGCCAAAGGAAGCTGATGTCAAGAAGGAGCTAGATAAAATCTGGAAGGCAGGATATCCAAATTGCATACAGAGTGAAAAAATTCCAAGTTAGCAGTCTGTCAGGTACTTCACAAGAACCTCAATCATGTGTGCTCTGAAGGGAAGAAGCAGGCTGTATGCAGCCTTAACCCTAATGCATAGTGTCATGAATAACAAATACTAAGTATTTATTAAACAATATCTTTGGTTGATTTTATAATATGATTAGTGTCCCTGCTGAAGAGGGTAAGGGCATGTAGTGTTCTTAACTTGAATTTGTATAAGACTTTTTTAATCAATGCAACTTAAATGTACATGAGATTATAATGCAAAATAAATTCTGGGGATTAAAAAAATATGTAAAGCCCATCTGTTTAGGAGGATATGACAAAATGATAAAGTGGAAAACTGAATGGAATTCACATAGCCAACATCACCATCATATCTGTAAAGAATGTATTTGTTTTTGTCTCTTCTAATAACCAATAAATATAAATATACAGAATTTCTAGAAGAGAAGAACCCCTATCTCCAAAGAAAGTGGGAGTTTGCTAACTTCCTAGAAATTGGAAAGTGATTGAGTTTTTATTTTAATAGTAGGCATAGGTAAAAAAATCATTACTATCCTAAGGTTTTAAGTTGGTCATATCCTGTTAGATCCATTTGGAACTAGAAAAGATGCTATGAAGGCACTATTTATTGAAACTCAAATAATTTGGAAATGCAAGTTGAAATTCTTAAAAGTAGAAGTACCAGAAGATCTCAGAAGTTTTCTCAAAGCAATATTTGCTTTATGGAAAGCCTGATGGGTGTGGGTGTCTGGTAGCTTGTCCTCTTAATTAGTAGCTTTAGGTTTATCATAACTTTCCAAGAGCCACATACTGTTGAGGGCAAGTTTATTTATTTTTTTATTTCAGTGGTAGGGATAGAACCCAGGGCCTCATGCATGCTAGCCAAGCACACCATCACTAAAATACAGTCACAGCCCTGCGGCAATTTTTAAGAGTATGTGTTTTCTCTCTCAAAGTCCAGAAATTATTTGACCGATTGGAGATAGCATTCTCTGCTATATTTTAGTCTCCTTGGTTATAGTAACCAAAGAGAGACTGCTAAAGCTTCCTTTGTTAAAAACATAGGTGGGATGGCAATAAGTTTACTTCAGCAAATGCTGAACAAGTATTTTGCATTTGTAGCACTGTAGATTAGGTACTGAGTGGTGATTGATCATTGGTAAATGTTTTATGCTTATGTAAGCAGATGTAAGCAAAGGGCTTGATAAACAAGTAAGCGCATTCCTTGGTGTTCATGTCCTGTCATTTTTGGATTTACTCTTGCCAGGGCTACTATGATGCTGTGTTCACTTTACATGAATGAAAATTCCCCATTCCTCAATCCACACTAACACTGCACAATCTTCAGTGTTTATGCCAGACAGCTTTTGTAAAAAGTGCATTAGCATCTAAATTTATATGTAAATGCATACTGAACAGTGTTAAGGTTAATATTTGAGTTATTACTAAGGTTTTGTTAAAAATAATAGATTTTGCTCCAGATTATAATCACATGTTGAACCCTATGAATTCTTTTGGACTTTGAGACACTTGAAAAGCTAGATGAATGGGAGTTTAATGCCTGAGTGTCAGTATAATAGAAATACAGTGAAAATGCTTCTCGTTTTAATTTTCCTTTAATGAATGATTTAAATTCTTTGAGAACTTACTGAATTGATTTGAGACTGACTGCCATCTGCATGTCCATATATAGACATAGCATACATGGAGAATAAGCAGGATAGAAAGAGATCCGAACTATACACATGCACTTGAAGATTTCTTGCCTCTAGTCTTCATCTATACCTGCTTCATGTACTTGTAAGAAATGAAGACAATTCCTTTCCACCCAGACACTCCATTGGATTTTTTGTATTTAATAGCAAAATTGTTTGCACTGTGTCCAGTCCCAGCCAGCAGGAACCAGATGGCTCTCATTCAGCGGTTGACTGGGAATGAAGTACACCCACTGCCCCTGAGTTCTCCAAGGGCTCCATTTCTCCCTTTACCATGGCTAAAGGCCTCCGAGCGCTTCCTTCTCCGCCTTCTCTCTTTAAAGCAAAGCCTTAAAACATACATTTCCTCTAACTAGAGGCTTTTACATTTAGAGTCAAGGCTATTCACATTTTCTCTTTTAGAGTCCCTGTTTCTACTGACGCACCAGAGTGAGTCCCTGTTTCTACTGCCGAGGCTTTTCTTCCTCTCTTATTGCCTGCATATTAGATTTTCTTCTTCTGCCTCTGCTGCTGCTTCTCTGTCTCATTTCTTCTGCTGCTCTCCTCTGTCTCTGCTGCCACTGCTTCTCTGACTAGTGGCTACTACTGTCTCGTTTCTGTCGCCTGCATGGGAAGGTCTCCTCTCACCAGTGTCATCTACTAGAGTCATCATCATTCTCTGTCTCTGGACACCCAGTATTTATCTGTTACAATAACCAATAGGAATACAGTGCAAACACATTCAACCAATTGTAACAAATGAGCAGCCAAATAGCTTAATCATGCTGTCAGGCAGTCTGCTAATTACAAGCCAGCTGGGCCTCTTAGAGTTGTTTACCACCAATTCTTTTACAAGCCAGCTGGGACCCTTACAGAGTTGTTTACCACTAATTCTTTTCTCTGGCATCATGTTGGGCTTAGTCTCCAACAGCACTGAAATTCAATCATTTCTAAAGGTTCAATGACAAAGTTATATACAGACACTTGAGACAATTTTTTAAATAGATTAAAGAGGATGATTAAATGGATGGAAAACTTTGCATCCTAGTAGCAGAAAGTGCTATAATAAATACCTAGAACTCTAATAGTTTCTCAGAGATATTAGTCATGTTTAAACTAACTCATGGAAATGTCATAATATCTTACTGTGCCTGATATTCAAATTAACTGAACAAAATCAAGTTGCTGAAAGTTATTGGTATATATACAGAAATTTATATTTGTTTTCTAGTTAAACATTTAATACTGAAATGACTGCTATCAAGTCATGATTTTTCATTGAAAATTCACTTCACAGAAATATACGAGTATATTAGAGAATCCTATCTAAGATACTGTCTTCATTACTTAAGATATTATTTTATTTAATTCACTAAAGGGAATACAATTTTTGTAGGGAAGGCTCCTTTGTCATTTAATTCCAACTTCATGGTGATTAATTTTTTATCAGGTGCTAACAAGCATGTCAAATCTGCTCAGAACTCTTTTTAAAGCTGTGTAAAAAAAAGCAAGGTTTAGTGTATTGAATTTGTAGAGTTATCAGGCTAGCATCAATTCCTTTTATATATTAATATGTATAGAAAAAAAAACTTACTTCATCAGCTCAATATCATGACAGTTAAAACCCATAGTTTTGGTGCTGGAGCAGTGGCTCAATGGTTTTGGCACTTGCCTGGCAAGCACAAGGACCCAGGTTCAAACCACAGTACCATGTACATGACTAAGTGTTGGAGCAACTAAGGCCATGTGAAAAACTAAAGTTGTTTCTGTTTTTCTCAGGGTCCCTCTCTTTTTAAAAAAGAAACAAACAAAAAAAAAACTTAGTTTCCTTTCAATCTGATTTTGTAATATTTTTTATCTCATTTTCCCAGAAGGATAAAGTTAATTAAATATCCTGTTTTGCTGATTTTTAAATTCCTTGAACTTTAAGCCGTTCTTGTGTACAGGTGTTATTAACAAGTGGCTGATAATCCCAGATCCAAAACTAAAGGAGTTTTATTGCTCCTTTAGACAAAACAGAGTTTTCTTCAAAACATGTGAAAAGTCCTTGCAATGTTCTACTTTTATTTATCAGTCAGTGCTTTTATAAATCCAAATTATATGTGTATGCATTTTTTTCTTCTTCCTTGGATCCCTTCCTTCATTTCATTTTCAATCATATTTTCTGCTTTCCAACACTTCCTGGCAATTTTAAGGTAAAAGTTGAATGTGGTGAGTTCAACATTTTGAGGTTACCCTCCCAAAACGAATTAATAATTCAAAATTTATTAAGTTAAAACCAATGCTTTAATCCATGAAGTGTGAAATGTTTTTTTTTTTGAAGATTGAAAAAGTGAGAAAAAGAGCAAATCAATTTTATTTATTTTTTCATCTAACCTTTTTTTCCCCAAGACTTAGTGATATATGTGGTGCCGGGGTTTGAACCTGGGTCCCAATATGGTCAGGCAAGTGCTCCAACCACCCAGCCACCACTCCAGCCCGAAAATAAAGATTTAAAAGTTGGGAAGAAATGAAATAAAATAAAGGATATAAAACAGTATTTTTTAGACTGGTATATATTAACTTTGTTTTTCAGAAAGAAAGAAAGAAAGAAAGAAAAGGAAAGAAAGAAAATAAATCACTTCCATAATTAAAGTTTTCATTGTAAGGAGTCAAGTCTCCTTCAGTAGTAAAATTCTATGATTGGATGTGAATCTATTATTGAACACTACCTATGATATGTATCAGATGTTTTTTGAAAAGTTCACGTTTATTTCTTAAGATCTTTGATGAACAAAGTATTAAATAAGCTCCTGGAATGCAGGGACTATGTCTTCTCTCCCTGAAGTCCACAGCATACACTTGATATGCCAGACTGCAGAGGATCGATACCTGCTATCAGTCATGTGCCCTCTAAGCCACGGGGATAATTTCCCATGGAGAGAATTAGCTCTCCAGTGAAGCACAATTCTGAATGGCAGTGAGCAACACTGATGTTCTCTAAACAGAGGTCTTTTCCACTAGGGTTTCTTGTGTAATATTAGATGCATCCTTATAAACTCTTCCTTGGCCTTTTACCCTGGTTACCTTCTTTTTCCAAAGTTAGATACAGGAAAAACCTTGGAGACTGATTATACTCCAAACTATTCCTCTCAACAGATAGAAAAAGAGTTCAAGAAAAGGAATCACAAGAAAACTTTCAAATTTTTGTCAGTGAATCTCATAGAAAGTCTGTTAGGCGGTTTCTTGTAGAACAGAATTATTAAGGACAAAATTCCTGGATTTAAAAATATCAATCAAATTATAAATCAGTCTCATTTTTTTTAAAGAGAGGCATAGTGAGAAAAAGAAAGAGAAAGAGAGAATCAAATTCTGTTTAGTTTTCCATGTGTCCTTCATTGTTCTGACACTTTGTTGGGTACATAGTTCTGGGATTTGAACCAGAGTCCTTGCATATGCCAGGCAAATGCCAGAACCTGAGCCACCGCTCCAGCCCATTCTCATTTTTTCAAAGCAAAATTTTTATAACATTAATTCTTATTCAAAGCTTTTATAAAGTAAGTACTGTTCCATGTTTATATACAACCAAACTTTAATCCCTTATGATTTATTCATTTATTTATTCATGTAACACAATTTAAAAATTAGGATCATCATTAGTGTTGTATATTATAAGACTTCTTATAAAAATTGCACATGAATTAATTATATTGTTGAATCATTTTTGTTGTTTTAAAATTTGTTGAGGGTATTTTTCTATGTGTTTAATTTTTAATAGGATACTTGGAAAGTTAAACAATATTTTAAAAAATTTGTCTTCATAGTCATTAGTGTCCCAGTCCAGCCGCGTTCTGACCTGAGGGGTGGGCTGGGGATGAGAAAAACCACAGGCCGGACATGGTCTTTCTTTGTTCAAACTTTACTTTTCTTTTTATGTATCCACGCTTTACATCTCTTTCAAGACAACGTTCATTGGTACTGCTACGACAAAAATGCCCAACATTAAGTGATCTCAAACAAGACAACACCACAAGACTCTACTTCAGAACAAACATAGAGAGCAATTTCTTACAGTTCTGAAGGCTGGGAAGTTCAGGATAAAAACAGAGGCAGGCTCGGCTGCTGACAAGAGCTCATCTTCCAAAGGAGCAGGGACACCACAGCAGCAGCAAGGTGCGAGAGCTCTCTCCCAAAGGAAGAGCCCCGGACTGCCGGCTGGAGCCTCTTCTTTAAGGGCCTTCATCCCGCCCCCTCCAGGCCTCTATACATTAGCTCCGTCATTGCCACACCTGGATTTCGGAGGCACACGTTTGACCAATAAGCCTCTACGTGCGCCTTTTGAGCAATCTGGAATAATTTGCAGGTGATACCAATTGGAAATGTCTGAAGCCCGTGTCCACACCCTGTTTTTCAAGCTTAACAACGCACAATCTAGCAGCCCCTCCTGAAGGAGCTGATGCAAACAGCAACAAGATCCAGGGCAGCTGATAAAGCAAAGGTCAGACCCCAACAATTAGTACTTTTGCCATTTTACAAACTGTGGTGAATTTAACTTTAGGATTACTGAATGCATTGCTAAAAATAAATCTTTTCAAGATCTTTGCATCTAGAGTATTTCTGAGTATTTGTCTCAGTCTGTTAGGGCTAATGTGCTTCCCTCCATACCTTCCTGTCTTCCTTATTCATTGTCTTCCTCTTTCTCATCCTTTCATAAATGTGAGCTGTTCGCCCTTTGCATCTCTGAACTTGGGAGAGCAATAGAACTGATGTTCAGCTGGATTGCACCTGTGTGGTTTTGAAATATTTACATTTTTTTAAGAGAGAGGGACAGTGAGAGAGACAGAGAGAGAAAGAAAGGCAGAATCTGTTTTTTATTTTATTTTCCATGTGGCCTTCGTTGCTCTGACACTTCATTGTGTATGTGGTACTGGGGTTCAAACCTGTGTACCCACACATGCCAGGCAAGTGCCATAACCACTGAGCACCTCTCCAGCCCACTTATTTACATTTTGATAACTACACACTGCCCATATCACTTGGGAATCTCCTACATGTCCATGATACATAAACTTTAATTTAATGTCCGTTACAACAAATGTCTTGGACCTAGATTAGTGCAGATGTCAAGAGAGTTGTTCCATGACAATCATGGCCAGTAGCCCTTCAAATGGTTCTAGAAACTGGCTTCTTAGCTTCCCCATTGACTTCTTTCTTGCATCTCAGAAGGCCGTACCTCCCAAGCTTCAATCTTTCCAGACAGAATAAGACACAACAGGAGCGAAGGGATCTTCATGTTGGTGTCAGAAGCTCAAATACCTGTCCTAGAACCACTATAACAGAGTCTGGAAGGAGGCACAGGGGTATTGAGAATGGAGAGTGGTCTGGAGGGAGCATCCTTCATAGAAGTTCTCTAGTGTTATGGTCTTTACATCAGGGGAAAGCAGTATTTCAGTGGGAAAAGGGGAAAAAATGAGACAAATAAAGAGAAGCGGGGAGAGAGAGTTAAAGAGAAAGAAAGAGGAAAGGAGTAGAGAACTGGGGTTATACATCCTAAAAATCACATATACCAAGGGAAATAAATGTCTCCCAATCTTTTTCTTCCCACCTTAGTAGAATATATGCTTTGAAACAGAAATCTGATCACATCTGTTAATTTGCATTGCTCAGGATTGAATAAAGCTCCTTTCACATATCAGCCAGGCATTCTATCATCAAGATACACCCCAGCCCCACACCCTTAACTTCTTGAAGACTGTTTTAACCAATCATTTATCAAAGGAACAAATCCAAGCCTTCATCAATATTTCACAAGATTCTTATTTTCAAAAAGGTGTTGATGTTCAACCCAAAATGAAAGGAGATGGAGATACAGAACATTAAAATGTAGAAGGATAGCCCCTCTTTCTATCTGTGATAACATTTAAAAGGCAATTTATTACAGTGGCTGAGAACATTGACCCAGAAGCTAGGAAGCTGGGGAGAACTCAGAGCTGTGGCCCCAATTAGTTCTAGAATATTGTAAAAGCTACTCAACCACTCAGCCCTTATTTGCAAAATGCGGACAATTGTGGAACACGGAAAGTGTGCAGGAGATTGCCTGACCCAGAGCAGGCATTCAGTATGCATTAGAGATTACCAATTTTATGTACATTATAGAACTGATGTAGTGAAAATAGTCACAGTTATGAGATAAAAGTCATAATGACATTTTTTTTTCCTGAGTAACTATTTGATTACAGAATATCTTTTTCCAGGTATTGCATAGTTGTGGACAGCCTGGAAGTCACAAAGTTATAGGGGCTTAATTTGAAGTCATCTCAGTAAAGCAAATTAACATTTTAATAACTTCCTACATCATAGTAATAAGCCCAGGGTAATTCCAGAATGTGTAGGCTGAGGTAGGGAGGCAGCCCATAAGGAAACTAGATAAAGTGTAAACAAATTCAAGGATTATAAGTAGTTAATAGAGTAATGAAATAAGATTGCATCTTCAACTTAAGGGGATGCCATAGATAATTTAGGAAAATTGGACAGTTAGGAGCTATATGCCCATAATGCTCAAGTACTGATGTTATTTCACTTTCTTTCTATCCTTCAGAATGATCCATACAATATTCATCAAAGAACATAGCTATATTCATATTAACTTGTGACAAGACCCACCATTTTCTTCACTGTAGAGACAACCCAATTGCCTCACTACTTATAAGAAATCACTACCTGAAAGGGACCACTAAACTAAATTACAGCTAGAAAACTGCTCCACTGATGTAGTCCCAAATTAACCCGGAAGCATTTTAGTATCCTCAAGTATCACTGGGGATATAACTCTGAACACACTAAGAGTGAACACATTTACTACCTCGCAGCTAGTGGAAGAAAGTATTTGTTGCTTGGTCCAGTTTTAGGAAAGCTGAAAGTCTCTTAAGTTTTCTCATTAAACTGTTCATTGTTTTTAAGCATTTATCTTGTGAACTTTATCAAGATAGTTTCTATTTATTCATTTCTAATAAATGCAACACTGCAAGAAAAATTTTAAAGTTTCAAAAGCTATAGCAATAAATATCAATGCTTTCCATGAACATCATTTTTGTGCATCTTTATCTTAAAATTACTCTTATTCCAGGAAGAATACAAAAATTACAATTTCTAGGTATATGTTATCTTTTGGAAAAAGTAGGAACTACTGAAGTTTTTCTTGAATAAAACTAAGAGGTATGCTCTCATCACCATAGAACAAGTTGGTAATTGAGCCAGCGTTGTTACCATTTTATGTTGTAGCAATTTAATTTGTGTGTTAAGTGCTTGTAAAACAAGTATCATTCTTTTATGGAGTATGAATTTAAATTATAAATATGCTCAAAGGCTCATTAAAGGATACTTTGCTATCAATTTAGAAAAAGATAATAAGTAAACGAGTCTCTACTACTTTTCCAGAAAAATTAGGATCTTTTTTGTTATGCTCTTGAGTTCATGTGCTTTCAGAAGCAGGCCAGAACACATTAGCAATTTCTTCTCCTTTTTCTTTTCTTTTTTTTAATTTTGGTTGAACTATTGCCTGAATGCACATTTCTCTAGAAAGGAAATTAAACTGCTGTTTGATTTGATTTGATCATTTCTGTCTTAAATCCTTCCTTCTCTTCTATTGCTGTATTTTAGGTTCAGAGTTCAATTAGCAAAATTACAGTTTGTTTTCCCTGTGGTGAGTGCCTTTTAAATAAAACAATTTAACCAAGAAACTGCTTTGTGAGTGATTACACTGATCTCAGCAGGCATCCTATTTTTCTCTGGTTTGGCCAATTAGAGACATAAAAAAGACCTAAGACTTCTATTAATTCTACAAACTATTCTGTTTAACATTGGCATTAAAATCTCTTACCTAATCTCATTGACAGTGTTCCAATCTCTGTGTATAATTTATAGCCATGGTTTCTATCAAGCCTGAAGTCCAGAGCTTACAGATACATGCTCATGGTTTTCCTCATGCTGCTATGCAAGTCTCCCTGGTGAAACCCCTCTAGCTTCATCATAGGTGAAAAAATGCATGAAAGCCAAGTGTATCCACACGTCAAATACCATGACGACATCAATTTATTGTTCTCATGAAGGGATCATTGATATTTGGATTTAATACCATTCCTCATTTTTTATTTTATTTTATTTTTTTCAAAGAGAGAAGGACAGTGAGAGAGAGAGAGACAGAGAGAGAGAGAAAGAGAGAGAGAATCAACCCCCATTGAATTTTTCACATGGCCTTTGTTGGTCTGACACTTACTTACATATGCAAGTGCTGGGGTTTGAACCCATGTACTTGCGCATGTCACGCAAGCCCTGTAACCTCTGAGCCACCACTCCAGCCCCCTCATTTTTTATTTTAAATATTATTTCTTCAATTAACTAGTGATTATATTAGTGAGCAGTTCCCTTACCAATATGTGTTATGCTGAGGTTGGTAGCATTAACTTCTAAATCTGTTCATTGTTATTTATGTATTTATGAAATTCATTTTTATTTATGCATTTTACAGTTTTAAGAAAACTCAAGACAGGAACCATGTATTTATCACACTTTTAAGGTTTCTTACCAAATCCCAGTGAAAAGTAAGTATGCCCTGACATATTCCTATGACACAATAGAGATGGAGGAAGAGTTTCTGAAGGTTCTCTCTCTCTTGTACCTTGAACATATTCTCTCAGAGACCCCTGGAACTCATAGTAAATTCTCTGGGAGAGAGAATGGGTGATATCTTCCAGGCCACAGCTGGAATAGGGAAACTGAATGAACAGGGTGCATTTTGTATATCAATGAGTCTTAATTTTTATTCTAGGTAACATTATATGATGTTTTATAAGACTTTAACATTTAAAATATTCATAAAGCAATGCTAATTAGTGGACAAGCTAAATTTTATTTCCTTTAAAAATATGTTGAGTTACACAGATAATATATACAGGTAATATGTAGAGACATAAAATATCTCTTGGTTTAACATGTATCTCTCCCATCTGGCCCCAAATAGAATACCCACTAGGCTCCAGAATCCTCCAGGTTACCTTTGTCCCACTGTTTCCAAATGTATTTACAACTTCATCTTTTTTAAAACAATTTTAAGAGCTAAAGTGGTAGCTCACTGGTTATGGTGCTTGCCTGGCATGCATAAGTAATCGGGTTTAAACCCCAGCACCATGTACACAATGAAGTATTGGCACAATCAAAGTCACATAAAAAACTAAATAAAATTGATCCTTTCTCTCTCTCTCTTTTAAAATTTTTGACATTTTTATCTTATATTTATGTATTCTAAAATTTATCATTCAAATTTATCTTGAGCATATAAATGACATCTCACTTTATTTTTTTTTACATCTTTATTATCCTCCCCTCTATATTCCACTATTGAAATGTATCCACAGTCATGTTGGCAGCAATATGGCATTTATAAGCGTATCAAAATGTATTCATCTATTTCCCCTGAGTAATTCTGTGAATTTTCTTGTACATGCCTTTTAGTGAATGTATGAAAACTTAAACTACTGCAGAGTGTGAAAGACACATCTTCAAATTAACCAGAAAATCCCATATTGTCCTCACAATAGTGCATAGGAGCTTCCATTGTGCCACACCTTTAGTAATATTTATTATGATCAAGCTCAGAAAATGTATGGTATGATAAATGGTACTGCCAAGCCACATCCTGGATTTAATTTATGTTTTCTTAATTATCATTATCATTGTTCTGTAAGTGTAATTACTCTATAATGCATCAACCAAAAGAAATATTGAGCATACATATACATACTTCATTCAGAAAAACTACTGTAGTTCCATGATAAGATCCTACAAGGCAGGATGGACAAGGTGTTCTCTGATTTTGTCCAACTGTAGTAAAGAAGACTGGATGGGCTGGAGTGGTGACTTGGTGGTTGTGGTGCTTGCCTGGCATGCGCAAGTGCACGGGTTCAAACCCCAGCACCTATGTACACAGCTGAGTGCTGGAGCAACGGAAGCCATGTGGAAAACTCAATAGAAATTGATTCTCTCTCCCTCTCTCTCTCTCTCTCTCACTGTTCTTCTCTCTTTAAAAAAAAAAAGAAGAAGAAGACTGGAACATGTACCTAGAATTTAGCTATTGGACATGGACCCACAAAATTAGGAGGTCATATAAACCCCTGATGTTTCTGTCCTTATATATGCAATGAAATTCCTGCTGGTATAGATCATCTTTCATAGGAGAGGAACAACTGGGTCGTTAGAGGGAAAAGCAACCTGAAGAAGAGAGGCTAACAGAAATCATCAAAAGAATTCCAGGGCTTCTGTGCAGATAATCAACTACGTCCTTTACTGGAGAGCAATGGTGGAATGGTGGTTGGTGTCCTGAAAGGGTTCTAACCAAAGTTTTGAGATTTTCTTTAAAGCCATCATTCAGGACTGTCCTAATCCCAGCTGTGAGCTTTATTTTCATCATTCATATCAGTGAACACATAGGAACTTTAAATCAAATATGAAAATAACTTCAAACTGGAAAAAATAACAAAATCCAAATTGGACAAATTGAGTTTTAAAATTCTCTCAGTAAGTACGATTGGCATAAATCAAAATATCAAATAAAAATTATTTTACTGATTATAAAATTCACTTAAATACATATAGAAAAGATATTCAACTTAAGATAAATGATTGGATTTTAATTGACCACATGAGTAGATGAGGAAGCCTAAACTCTGGTGGAGTTGCTAAAATAAGATAATGAAATAATAGAGTCCTTTCATGTAAGGAAGCTGCCTAAGTCAATTTGGCTCCATCGTTCTATTTATCATGCCTTGGTGATATTTACCTTAGAGTGTCACGTGTTTTGAGAGACTTTGTCACAGAATGTTAGAACAAACAAGAGAATCAGCATGGTAAATGAATTTGGAAAGAGGTCAGGTGAATTAAAACAGTCACAGAATCTGGAAAAGGAAATTATTAAAAAATACTGTATATCAGTAGTTCTTCAAAAGTTTTCATAGTCATTTTTAAAAAGTGAAATCAATAGGATGTCATACTGACCTTTTTATTGTGAAATTTAACAAATATAGTATATCAAATAGTGATCAAGTTCTTATTCATAAATTGGAATATACTTGGTTTCCCTTACGAGCCTAAATTATCTCTTCTCACAATTGCCTCTTTTCTTGTAGATACAAGCATATCCTCATGCCTACCTTTGAAAAAACAGTTCTACAGTAAGGTATTTATAAATAATATTGTCTAGTTTTTCTTGCTTTTTAATTTTATATAAATGGAATCATACTACACATCTTTGAGAATCCCTTTCACTCTGTTACAATTTTAAAGGTTTTCTTTTTTTATTTTGTATGAAGCTGTCATTCATTGATTTGTATTGCTCTACAGTTTGCAATTTTGAAAATGAACCACAATTTACCCGTACTTAGTACTGTGGATTGATTGGCATTTGAGCTGCTTGAGTTTATTGCCTATGATGAGCCATGCTGCTGTGGATAGTCCTTTAGCTGTATCCTGTTCACAGGTGCGAGGAATTCTTTATTGTATACATCCAGAAACAGAAATGCCAGGTCATTTTAGTTTGTGCTTTCAATTTGTTCTGGCTGTTGTGTTTTTCTTAGCTTGTTTCTTCCTTCTTTTATGTCTCGATTACTTTTTTTGTCATTCTATCCTTTCTGTCTCTAAAATTATGGATTCTGCTACTGTTGGATTTAATAGGTAGCCTCAAAATAAAACCATGCATACGGAACTTCTCATAGTGTAATCATCATGCCATTATTTTTACTTTCTTAGCAGCTATTTCAGGTAATATAGAACTCTCCCTAACACATTTTAACTCTAACATATACTATATATCATTTTAAAAAATTATCTTTAAAATCTAGTAAGAAACCAGGAATAAAGTACTACTGTGTAATAACTCCGATCTCAGTTCACTTAGAAATGTTTATCATTGTGTCTTCTTTGACTGCCCAACTCAAAATTTGGGATCATTTCTTTTGCCTGAATTCTTTTCTTTCTTTCTTTCTTTCTTTTTTTTTTTTAAAGAGAGAGGGACAGTGAGAGAGACAGAGAAAGAGAGAAACTACTTTATTTAGTTTTTCACATGGCCTTAGTTGCTCCAACACTTAGTTGTGTACGTGGTGCTGGGGTTTGAACCGGGCCCTTGTGCTTGCCAGGCAAGCGCCGAAACCTCTGATCCACCGCTCCAGCCCCCTGAATTATTTTCTTGAGTTAAGATATTTTGCCTTCATTATTGTTTCCTGAAAATAGAATAATGTTATCATTTTTGAAAGACTTTTACTCTATATTGGCTTGTACATTGAGAATACTTCATTTCAGTAACCTATCTGTTTAATCCCAGTATCTTATAGGTCCCTTGTTACTTTGGTGATGAAATCATTCTGTCATACTTGAAGTTACCCTGTTTTCCTGTAACTTAGATTTTACATTTTACCTGAGATTTTTCTGAAGCTTCACTGATTTGTTTAGGTGTGGAAGTCTTTTGTGTGTACAATATTTGGAATTTGTTGGGTTTCATAAATTCATGAATCTGCACCTCTTAACATTTCTGGACACTGCTTAGCATGATATCTTAAGTACCGCTTTGCCTCAGATTTTCTCTTCCTGTTCTTCTGTGACTTTCCTCAAAATTTGTTCATACTCTCATCCATTCTTTATCACTTGGTTTCTTTTGTGAGCATAAAGTGTTTTGTTCTCTGTGCTGAATGTGGATGCTTTCTTCTGGCATATCATTCAGTTTATCAATTGTCTCTTCAACAGAGGATAATCTGCTCTTAAACCTGTGGGTGACATTTTAATTACAATACCATTTTAAAGTTTTCATTTTGCTGCTTTTCAGATATGCTCTGTTACTTTTTGTTGTTTCTTTTAGTCTGTATACGTCTCTTACAAAATTGTCTTAAATTTAAAATGTAAATAAAACTAATTTTATCTATTAGTTTACTTGATTTCTCCCAAAGATGTATGAGGAAAAAAAAACTTTTTCAAAATCAAATGATACTCTATAATTATATCAAACAATAAACATTTTGACCTTTGGCTTTACTAAAATTTTCCTTTTTACTCCTTTATACCAGTTTTCTTTATACCAGATTTCACTTTTTTCTAAACTTTTTTTTTCTTACTTGAAACCCATTTTGCCTAAATTACTTTATGTTCACAGACTTACGTGGGATTTTTCCCATCCAGCTATGTGCAAGGACTAAGAGGCTTGATTGCTCTTCCACTTTGTTTGACATGGGCAAGTTGTGTCAGTCTTAGGATTGTGAACATCCTTGTCCAATAGGTTGTGCAGTCTCTGGTATCACATTCTCTTATACTTTGAGCCAAGAGGTGATACCAGCCACCTGGTTATGACACCTAGGACAGGGGCAGGTGGATTAAGAGCCAATACCAGTAGGTGTTGGCTATCCTTACCCATACCCAGACCTTGAATAACTCTCCATTTATCAAATTTCCTCAATTACCTGATTTGATTTACTATTTTCTGTTGAGACCTTAATTAATATGAATTTAAAATGATATATTATTCATTGTTTTTCTATGAAGTGCTATTCAATATTTATTCAACAAAGCATTTAATAGAGGTTGGTAGAGGTCTACATATGTGATATACATCATTACAGTTCAATATGTATTTCACTTACATTTATATATTATGTAATATATATATATATATACATATATTATTTTACCACATGTAACTTCAGTGTGCATATATTTCACCATTCAGTGATCTTGTATTCAGTCAAATTAAACTACAAATATACATAATTATATTAAGATTATGAATTTATGTGTAGAACTAGTAAATTATAATATTTAACACAGTATTAAAAATTAATAAATTCAGATCATATTAAAATATTATATTAAATAATGGAAGAAATATAATCCTGAGATTTCCAACTGGTGGACAGATAGTAGTACTAAGAGAAATAAGCAGAGAAACTTAATACATTTCTTTTTCATTTGCTTCTTGAGGAGTTAGTCAAATTTGCCAATGAAACTGACCAGATCCATGACCTGTCAGAGTGGAGCAAAAGTGAGGCATATCAGGACCTGATGTACAATTTGGGTTTGAATTATGCAGATCAATGGATGCAGTTGAGAAGTGAGTTACACCAGAAAAAGAAATTGGTAGTAGGTGTTCTACAAAAACCTACTCAAGGAAAGATACATTATTCAGGGGCAGGTGGATTAAGAGTCAAGCAAAAATAGGGCCAAAAAGAAATAGAAATTTTAACTATAAATGAACCATCTCATCAGATCAGCACCAAATCTACTAAACTTCCTGTATTTTACTCTTCACTGCTAAGACAGTGAGTTAACTGCCTCTGCTTCCACCTATACTGAGTTCTTTAATTTGTGTACCAGCTCATCTGTCTCTGCAAATATTCCCTCATTCTCTCACTATGTATATCTTTTCTTTCTCTATAAAGTCATTCTCTTTAGGATGTAATCATACCATTATATTATAATTTTTAAAAAGCTCATTTAATATAATAACCCTGCAGCAAATTTTCTTGTATTTTAAATATGACTTTTTAGGACTTTTCTCTAGAGTTGGTGGTGTGCATTTCCCAGGCTTGCTCATGTTAGCCTTGGCTGCAGGATTGTTTTAGCCATTGGGATGTCATTAATGTGCATGAGAAGCAAATGATACATGAACCTTTAGTCCTTCAGCCTTCACCCAGAAGGAAGACCTGAAGAACAAGATGAACCCAGCTGGAAACACAGGTCAGGACAACTCCACGTAAATCAGCCAAACAGCCAATTCCCAGACAAGGGAGTGTAAAAGTAAATGCTTATTGTTGACATCGATCAAGGTTGAGGCTCATTGCTCCTCAACCAAATATGTTACTTTGTTCCCTATTCCTGTAGTTACTTCACGCCCCCCCCCCCCATTTTCCCTGTAGATCATATCCATAGCCTTTGATGAAACTACTCAGGTTGAGGTAATCAAAGACCACAGAGCCCTCATCTGACAAATGTGGTGGTCAGCCACTGGCCTGTCAATGCATAGAGGTGTCTGCCTTTTCAGAGCACCTGTTCACTAGCTCTCAGAGCAATCTGCTCTCCTCACCATTCTCCCCATTTGGTACCACTGGTTTTCATTGTCTCTTGTCATTTTTCCAGGCGTATCAGAGATGGCAAACCTCAGGATGTGGTTCTCAGGACCACACACTTCTCCATATCACTTCACATTTCTCTCTCCCTCATGGAACTCATTTACTAGATAATTTTTATCTTATACGTTGATATTAGCAATCATCTTTTGTAATGATTACCAGATTGACACATCTAAACACAGCCTGTTCTTTGGGCTTTAACAATGACTCAACTTCACTTGTCATTCTGACAAGAACCTCAAACTTTTAAGTTATCAGTTCAGACAAATTCCCTGTGCTTCTGCATGACGTGACTCTGTACAAAAAGAAGGTTAGTGGGGCTGGAGCGGTGGCTCAGCGGTTTCGGCGCTTGCCTGGCAAGCACGAGGACCCGGGTTCAAACCCCAGCACCACGTACACAACTGAGTGTTGGAGCAACTAAGGCCATGTGAAAAACTAAATAAAAAGTTGTTTCTCTCTTTCTCTGTCTCTCTCACTGTCCCTCTCTCTTAAAAAAAAAAAAAAAAAAAAAAGAAGGTTAGTGCATATGGGAATTCTTGGTGCTATCTCAAAAATTTTCCAAAAATCTAAGAATATTATAAGGTAATGTAATATTTAGAAAAAGAGATGAGAACCCTCTTCTGTAAGGCATTTAAATAACACTTTTCCCAATATGGGAGTGAGAACAGTTACATCAGTCCTAAAGTAGCAGAACAGACCATTTAACAAAACGTGCATTGTTTTTTCCTTTTAAATGATGGAATCTGAAGATTATGAGCCTCAAAAATAAAAGCAAAATAATGAAGAAAACAAAAAATTGATGCCAAAGCTTATATAACTGGTGCCTTTAAATTGGTACAAATTATACAATATACTGCATGAAATCATCATTTGGTATACATCTTGTTTTAAAAAACATGCAAATTCTTGGATTTTTTTAAAGCTTGTAATTTTCTTCCACAAAATATACAAATGCTTAGTACAAAATTAATTACAAAGTTGAAATTGCTAAGCACTATTTAATAGAGATTTTTTCTCATCAAATAATTGTAAAGCAATTTCTAACAAATCCAAGAAAATATAAAGAAAAGAAACATACAAGAAAATGTAAAGTTTAATTTTTAAAATTTATCACACATAGTGAAAATTCCAATTATCTAACATGTTATTTATGTGACAGGAATACATTTTAGATTACTACTGCTTTACTCTACAAAAACTATTTGTAGTTAAAAAAAAACAGCAATTAAACTTTATTCTAATTTCAGTATGAATCTACTTGTTTGCAGCATATCCCATTCCAGCAGGGTGCTATTTGCAGTTCTATTTAATAGCATAGTTTGTGTTTCCTTCTCTTTTCTTTCCCTATTTCACTGATTCTCCCTTTTGCCTCATACATTTCTGTTGACACTAAAGCCATGTATTTTATTCTATTGGTGGCTTGTCCTGAGGATAATTGTAAAATCTGTCTTTTTCCAATTATGAGAGGTGTTCTATAAATTCTTTGGGGTATATTCATTTTGAAATGTGTGCCCATAACTCCCATTAATGTTGCCCATTTAAGCTTGATCTATTGCTTTCCTTTTCTCTCTAAGTGACACAAGGCTCCCCTTTACGTAGTTTTGTTATCATCTCCAAATTCCCCCTTAACTACAAGCAGTCTTTCTCAAATGCTTTGCATGTAGGTCATTTGTTAAATTGTAAACCACAGTAATGTGAATCCAAGTACTTTTCTGAAAGGTTGGATATTATTCTTTTTCAGATGCCATAGTGCTACTATATAAAATACAATAATTGAGCATGGTCAACCGAGAAAGAGGAATAGGACACTAAAATAAGCTTAGCTTTACAGATAACTTGCTTGGAGTGATCAATGAAACAATGACTTCTGAGAATTAATAACATAGAAGTTGTGCACTAGACAATATTAAAAAATGACACACTGCCCATTTTACAGTTGAGAATATATTACTAGCCTGTAAATCTATTTAGATTTGTGAATATGTGGTAAAAATCCTTTAAATGCATGCTCTCCTGAGTGTAGCCAGTCTGAAAAGCTCCTTCCTTCATTTCATTTCATTTTCTTCAGCTTTTATTTTTCAACCTCTAACATATCTCATAATATCCAAGTTATCAATTCAATATCTATCTGCAGAACACTGCCCTGCCCCTGGCTTCCCACTGCTGTCCCCCAGTCATGCCAAGGGATTTCAGTCCTATTCCACTTGAGTTTTCCTTTTTTTTTCTTTTTTTTAGAGAAAGGGAAAAAGCAAGAAAGAATCACTTTTATTTAGTTTCTCATCTGGCCTTTCATTTTCAGACACTGAGCTGTGTATATGGTGCTGGGGTTCAAACCAGTTCCTCATGCATGCCAGCCAAGTGACTCAACTACCGTGTCACTGCTCCAAAACTTCACTTCAGTTTTCTGCAATATGAAGAGCACTACATATTTTTTCAGGTTTTTCTATCTATCATGCAACATCATATAGAATAAATGGCTTTTAAAGGCTAAACTTGGGTGCCATACTTGCTTTATTTCTATGTGATTACCTTCTGGATAATTCTGTTCTTTGATGAACATTTTTTCCCAGCTTCTTCAGGTTTTAATTTTACAAGGTTCAGCTTCAATGCTGTGCCCGCCACGTCAATCACAGTGACATGCCTTTCACCATCAGCCTTCCCCGATCTGTTGCCTTTCTATCATAATCATGCAGTCAGAATACTAATCACTTCATTTTTCAGATTCTACACCAGGGAGTTAGTTCACAGACAATCTGGAAGGTCCATCACAAGTAGGTTTCTCTCTTTCTCTGCAAATTTAGTTCCATTTGTGGAATTAAAACAACAAAATGCAAATGTACCAACAACAGGAAGAAAGCCCCTTTATATCTGAATGTCTTCTCTAGGAATTTTTCTATTATTTGCAACCACTATTTTAAGCCTAATTCTCAATCGTTTGTTCCCCTGGGGTTTATTCTCAGCATGTCACCTAGTTTTTGGTTTCACAGAAATAAAAACAGTAGCATTCCCTTTCATTCCTTTTTTGTCTAAGACAATTTTCCGCCAGTCTCAGGTGAAATTGTCTCCCGCATATATCTACTCTTCTTCCTTTAGAACTACATAAATGTTCGTTTACTCTCTCCTGGGCCTGCGTCTTTTCTTCTGTTTTCTCCCCTTTTGCTTTCTTCTCCTTCTTCCATCAATTCATTAAAGAATATTTCTTAAACCTTCTCTGGCATGTTTTCCTTTATGTTTCTCTGCATGTCTTGTCTTCTTTTGCCAAGTTTACTGAAAAAGATTATTAACCCTTAACTCGCTTCATTCTAAAACCCTTTTTCTTTCCAAAGTCCTCTAGTATTTCATGAGTGCGCTCACCGTTTTCCCACTCTTAAGAATAACGCTTACAGGGTTCAGCATGTGACAAACAGGGATCTTTCAGTGATCCTAACTTTGCTAAATCCTCAGCTTACATGCATAATGGCCTCTATCCTTTTCTCTACAAACCTTCCACCCTAGATTTCTGATACACAAGTATGTTTGATTCACACCCAAGTACTCTCTCTCTCTGTTTCTCTCAAAAATGTTACCAAATCCTCAATTTGTACATTTTTGCTTAAGCTTTTCCAGAGCTCAGCCTTATATTTTTAATACTTGCTAACATCTGAGTTAATTCCGAGTAGATACAAACATCTCAAAAGTCTAAAAACTGAAATTTCACCCATTACCTACACAGAAGTGATTCAAAAGGTGTCCTTTTTTATTTACATTGTGTAAGGTAACCACTGGGGTACTATTATTTTTTTCTTTTTTCCCCTTTATTCTTTACGTTTCAAATTTATTATTATCCTTTCAACTTTATGTCTTCACTCTCTGATCTTACTTATTCAGCTAGTTCAAGTCTTCCCATCTTTTGTACTTTTAGCTTTTATTTAAACTGTTTTTTATTTTAAATTTTTGTGACACTATTTAATTTTAATTTTTATATGCTAATTTAAATAGTTACGTCTGTTTTGGTTGTAAATGGCAAAGACCTAAGATCATTTTATTTTATTTTAATTTTTTTCTGTCCATGCTTCACTCTTGCTTCCTTCTGTGATTCTTACTTTTCAGGTTTTTTTTAGTTTCTCATTGTGTACTCTTAAATAGAGTCTATCAAATGAATAAGTTGATCCATGTAAAACACTTATTATCTGATAGTTCCACAAAGCTGGTCATCTACAAACACTTGATTTATTGCATAATTTACTAAGTTTTTAAAAGCAAGATCAGAGAAACTCATGTTTCACCTGGCCAGGACTGACATATACACCACACAAAAACTAGGAATATGTTCAGATGCATTCAATTCAAAAGGCCTGAAGATATCAAGGGGCTGATACCTTCAAAGGAAAATGATTGACATTCTAAATTACTGATGCCTTTTTTATTTCTCTAAGACACAAAGTTGATAAATGGTAAGAACAGCCCAAACTCTTGAGAATGGCATAGATGTCTCTTCACACACTACTCAATCCTGGCCATACAGGGATTCTTGGCTCCTCAAACACCATGATTTACTGGGTATGGGTCACACTGTTCCCTGAGAGACCTGTAGGCATCACCCGGCAGTGCATCTTTCACCTTTCCAGCTGTAGCTCATGTACCATTTCCCTTACTTCCTCTAAGGAATTTATTCATATCCAGGTAGGAACTAATTCTTACTGTGAACACACTATCAAGCTCCCTACAACCTACTTCCTCATTCTTCCTTTGTTTTCTGGAAGTAAGGATCACACACTGCTTGCCTTTAAATCTTCAGCATTGGGCATAAGGCTTAGAAGAAATACCTGGAGGAGTTCCTGACAACATGAGCGCAGTAAGTATGTTACCTCAGGTGAGTAGCTGACCCTGGCCAGGAAGTGGCTGACATGAATTTAATTCCTGATGCCAGCTGGGAAGATGGGAGAGCAGTCATGTATTTATATTAACTTAAATTTTGTAGGACAAAAAGGATTTGCTTATTGCATTTTGTATTTGAGGTTAATTACAGGAACACATTGCTGAGGAAGAAAACAAGAACTGGGTGTTCTCTATTTTCCAAATAGTTCAGAAATTCTGTGCAAAATGGCCATTTCCATCAGACTTCTCTCAATTAATGATGTGTGGCACCCTTGATTTCACTTCTCTGTTTAATACTTTGGCAGAGTTTTCAGCTTTCAAAACGCTGTAATTTTACAAATTATTGAATAATTCTCTCAGTAATTTTCTAAAAACTTTTGTCCTAAAACCTTATGTATTCACAAATCAAACGCACTCTCTAGTTCACTAATCCTCTTCTATGTTGACATATTTCCTTCCTCCTCATATTTCATGTTATATTATATATTATCATAGTGTAAACAGTATGTAAAGACTGAAAACAAAATCTATCTTTTAAAGAACTGCAGTAAATTTTAATTAAATTTAAGCTTTATTAAGCATGTAATTTATGCATGCGTTACCTTTTTAACTCTAACCAGACTCTACCTACATAGTGTGTACAGAGCTGAGGATATTGTATCCAAATAGCTCAAATTTGTTGTAATGTATAAGAATGACTCTAATTTCCACTGCTCCCATCTAGGTCTTTACATTATGAGCCCCTCTGCCTGGGCAAATGTGCCTCCCTCCTACACCAGATTATTCCATGGTGCATTTCTCACCAGTCATGGCTCAGCTCAACTGATTAATGTTGTAACATTTAGTATTATCTGAAATTCACCATTTTTTCTTACTTAGGTATTGTTAATCTTGTATCCATAGAGTGTTTGTTCCCTGATACCTAGGATACTGCCTCACATATAGTAGGTTCTTTAAAAATATTTCTTAATTAAGTGAACAAATACAAAACTAAATAAACAAATGATTCACTTTTCAAACTCATTTTCAAAATTAATTCATACTTCACTAATATCTCTCAAATATTTTTATTTTTAGGCTTTCAACTATATTGATTGTATCCTTTTACATGTAGGGTTTGATTTTTCTAATCATAAATATAACTTCACAAAATCAAAAATACTATAAAGCATTAAAGAAAGAAAATAATCGATGAGCCAATTGTATTGGTTGATCAGGAATTGAGGTTTTAAAGAGCTGCTTTTACTCATAATCAATTGGCTTATTTCACAATTTTAGCATTAAATGGCAAGTTTGGAGAATTAAATTTGAATTATAATAACTTGAACTAAATTTGCCATTATGTATGTACAAAATTAATCATTTGGATGATATAACCCTGAAGTTCCATTTCAAGTTTAAATTGTTGAGTAAAATGGACATAGGTAGGAAAGATGACTGGTTTTCCCCAGTGTATATACAGATAAATATGTATTCCTCAGCAAATTTGTAAATTCTTGAGATATTTTAAAAGCTAATAGTTTGCCTACTATTAATATTTCATGAGAATTACAACAATATATCTTGTTTGCATGGCATTTTGGTTATAATGTGCAGTTTAGTTAGTAATTTAACAGGAATTTCCCATACATTATTCTTAATTGATCCTTGGAGTTGTGCACCTGCCTACCCAGTGCTATTTTTGGAGTTGGTATTATCACTCCACCCATCACTTATCCCTCCCAAAAGAAGGTAATCAATATTTCCAGAAGTTAAATGACTCTCCAAAGTGTGCATTGACCTTTTGGAGTTAATATTCTGATTCTACCGATACCCTTTGTGCTGAATCTTTCCGTGGCTCAGTAATGCCTTCTTGGCTCTCACTTATTTCTAGATTGTATGCCAAAATCCAGAGTTTTACAGTCAAGATGTTTCTCATAAAATGCAGACCTATGTAGCCAACTGCCTGCTGGACAATCCCCATTAAACTTCCTGTAGCTATATATGGTTATCCAGTGTCCTGAACTGAAAGCTTGAAACTCATTCTTTCTACTATCCAGTAAATCTGGCAAGGAAGAGAAGATGCTGGGCTGGTGATAAGATTTGGCAGTGAGCAAAGCTGGTAGTCAAAACTGTCAGAGAAATTAATTGAGGAGATGAAAAATAAAACAAAAGGAAGGTTAATAAATTTCCTTCTGCTCCTCATGAATAATTTTTCTTATTCAGTTTCCAGGCTGGGTGATTTTGGGTATAAGCATAGCTCAGAAATGCCCCCCTATGGCCATTGCACCAAAGTGTTTTTTAAACTTCTTTTTAATTATATACAACACCCGGATACACCTGACATAGTGATGAAAACATGGAAAACAACTGCTCAAATTAAGTCCCCAGCACTCCCACCCCTGTCACTGCAATAATCCTTCTCCAGCCATTTACAGTTCAATTTTTTTTCTCGTTAATGTCCTGCAGGTACACCTGATGCTAGGACCCACCTTGCCATACCCATGCATGCATATACAAAAGTTTGGTCAAATTCATTCCACTGTTCATCCCTTTTTCCAGTCCCTTTTTTCTCTTCTTCATTCCCCTGGTCTACTCTATTTTGATGAAATTGTCTCTTTCTCCCCCCCCCCTTTTTTTCTTTGTTTCTTTCTTTGTTTTTACCCACTCCTCTCCTTGTTTTGGATTAACTTCCTCATATCAGAGAAAACATTTGACCTTTGACTTTTGGGACTGGTTTATTTCACTTAGCATGATAGTCTCTAGCTCTATCCACTTACCAACAAATGCCACAATTTAATTCTTCTTCATGACTGAAAAATACTCCACTGTGTATATCTACCATATTTTCTTTATCCATTCACCTGTTAAAGGGCACCATGATTGGTTCTATAGCTTGGATATTATGGATTGTGTAGTTATAAACATTGATATGACTGCATCTCTGTAATATGCTAATTTTAAATTTTTTGGATATATCCTGAGGGGTGGAATAGCTGGGTCATGTGGCAATTCCATTCCTTGTTTTTTGAGGAATCTCCATACTTCTTCCCAGAGTGGCAGCTATGTGGCAAATCACAATAGAAATATATCCTCTTTTTGCAATGCAATTATAGTATTCATGATTACAATTGTAGGTCCTTAAATATAGAAGCCATTTTCCTCTCATTCTACAAAATAAAACTATTCTGGGATTATAAAATAGCATGAAAACATCAGTTTAGAATCAAACACCGTTGGAATTATAGGAAATATTTGATAGAACTTATTAAGAAGAAGAGATTTGACACTTGGGGCTGGAGCAGTGGCTCAGCAGTTGGAATGTTTGCCTGGCAAGAGTGAGGACCTGGGTTCGAACCCCAGCACCAAATACACATAAGTGTTAGAGCAACGAAAATTAGATGAAAACTAAATAAAATTGATTTTCTATTTCACTCTCTCTCTCTTTTCCTCTTTGTAAAACAAAGAATGACCCTGGTGAACAGTAATTCATTAGTTCAGTAAAACATTAATAAATTTATTTACTTGCATATCAAATTGAAATATGTGTATCTTTCTTTATCAACAGGATACTTTTAACACATTGTCTTTTTTCTTAAGTGGCAAACAGATATCCCCCAAAACATATACCATATATTATTTTCTCAAAGAACAACACAATAGACAATGTCCAATGCTATGACTTGTGGATTTGAGGAGCTTGCAGGCACATGCGTACTGTAGGCTTAGTTCTGACTTACATTCATTATTTTAAAGCTAGAATAATAATAAAAGTAACTACCATATCATTGTGGACTTCATAGTTTTTCTCAATGGTGAAGAACATAGACACTTGGGTTTAAGTCTGGGCTCTGAGATAAAAGTTATACAATATCCACAGGTCATTTCACTTACTTCATTGGGATGTAAAGACACACATTATCTGAGATGATTATAAACATTCAATGAACTGATATATTCGAAGCATTTGAAACTGTCTGACACACAATGCTGAAGCATCTGCTCTTGAGATTGATGTTCAATATTTCCCTCTCTCCCACTGCCTTAGCCCATCTACTTGCTTCTTCTCAACAGTGACTAAATTTCATTTCTAAATTAGGTTTTATTTTTACTTTTAATATAGATGTGTGTGTCTCCATTTGTAGCAAATATATATGTATGCTTTTTAAATTTTGAACTGTTAATATTGATGCATTGCTGCTTATTAAAATGATACCAAGGCTGGAGTGGTGGTTCAGCAGTTACATCACTTGACCGGCATGTGCAAGGATGCAGGTTCAAACCCCAGCACCATGAACACAAGGAAGTGTCAGAGCAACAAAAGCCACATGAAAAACTAAATAAAATTGATTTTGTCTTTCCCTGTCTCTCTCTGTCTCTCTCTCTCTCTCACTGTCCCTATCTCTTTAGAAAAATAAAATAAAATGATACTGTAAAAGCTTATTGGTCTGAAAACATAAATGTTTGTGTAACATTTTTGGCATTCTATTGATTTCTAACTTTATCCTTAGTGTTTCATAAACATGTAGTTTATTGGGTTTTGTACTTATATCATTCCATATGTCACTACAATAGAATTTAAATTTTCAATTCTTAAATAAATATATGTTTGGTGTTTTGCTTTTTTAGAAATAACTTTTAACACCGTCAGCTTTCTTTTGCTCATTTTTAATGTACCTTACATTTTTTAACATAATTACTGTTATTTTCACAATTATATCTTTGAGCCACATAAGATGCATTTTTGCTAGGCATATGTTGAAAGCACAACTCAAAGGCAGAATTCAGACTACTTCAAACATTTTGATTGGGCAAGAGGACTGGTTCAATGGTTATGGCACTTGACTGGCACGTGGGAGGATGCAGGTTCAAACTGGACCACCACGTATACAACAAAGTGTCCGAGCAATGAAAGCCACATCAAAAACTAAATAAAATTGATTCTCTTTTTCTCTCTCTCTCTCACTGTCCCTCTGTTTATAAAATAAAATAAAATAAAATGAAATAAAGAAAATGAAGAAAAGAGAAAACATTTTGATCTTCAAATATCTCAAATCTAGTAGATTTAATTCATAGATGATTATATACATCTAATAACTAAGATCTTCCCTTTAATAAAATGAAACATTTAAAACTACTCAAAACTATAGCATAATTATTATATTTAATAATTTAATGTAAATTCCTTATCAGCTTCAAAATAAATGGCTATTGAATAATTTTTTCTGTATACATACAAGTAAAAAATTACATACAAGTACAGCTTCAAAATAAATGGCTATTGAATAATTTTTTACTGTATACATACAAGTAAATTACATACAAGTACTTGCAACAAGTACTTTTCTAAGTTGCATTTCTGTTGATGTATTAAAAATATTTAGACTAACACTAAGAAAAACTATGTAACTTTGAAAAAAAGAAAAATTAACTCATTTCTGGGGCTTAAACTGAGTGTACATAGAGCTTATAAGAAAGTAGTACTTGACAGAGTGGTGCTAACATATACATGCAATAAAACACGAAATGTCATATAACAACAACATCTGCTATGGCAAAGGATTGAGCTAAAGATTCAGCATACGAATTCACTAACTAAAATAAGTAAATCAGTTTTGGGAGACTTTTCTCCTATTTTAAAGGTAAATGATGATCTTTTGCCAACCATTTGTAGACCCTCTACTGAGCACTTTTAAAACATATATAATCACATTTAATCCTTATATCTCCACTTTTTGGTGTCATTTCATTTTAAGGCTTTGAGAAAACAATAAGGTTAAAAACTCCTAATTTCTTTCCTTATTAAATAGAGGCGGGTATGGGGTTTATAGACAGAATGAACTTACTCCAAAGTAATTTTTTACCTTACAGATAAAAGGTATCCCAGTATACTCTCCCAAAGTGCCATGTTCTCTATTACTCATAGTTGTCTAAAAAAAAGTATAAATGTATTCTTTGCAATCATACATGAATAGGAAAATCGGTATATGGGATATCTAAGACATTTAAAAAGATATAACTCTCTCTATATATACATATATATGGAAATCTACTATTAAATAGTCAGATACTTATCTTCATTTTAATATTAGCAGTTGAATGAGATGGTCATCCAAAACAATTTCTAATTAATTCCAAGTATTAAAGAATTCATAATTTACTGATGTATGTCAAAATAATTAGCTGTCAGGAAGAAGAAATGCTAGTGTTATTCTGTAAAAGGGCAAGATTTCTCTCACCTATGACTTGCTTTGATTATGTTGATTCAATAAATGCCAGAGAGTTCCACTCAACTAAGAATTTATATCTCTTATTCCCTACCATGATGACAGACTCTATGCTCAGCTAAATCTTGATATTCTACTGTGAATAACTATATTCAACAAATAAGCCTGGCATGTCAGAATAATTCAACAATTAAGGAAAAAAGTCATTAGCTTATAAATAAGCAAAATGATTGCTGAACAAAAGGAAAGTCAGAAGCTGGAAAATGAATCTTGCTTCTTGTTTTATTACTTGCTCCAGACTCAAGATAACCTGTCAGCTACTCACCGTCTAAGGTAATAATCAATGTTTACATGGAATGTAAGAAAGTAATGTAGAGTATTCAAGAAAAGACTTTAAGGTGTACAAACAAAATTATCCAACAGGAACTAACCAGAATACTGTATTATTTTTCCAAAATATATTGTTCCTTATGAGATGACAGGCAGTACATTCTCATGTCAGCAACTATGCTTTACCATTGCTGCTAACTTAAAAGCACATGCCAATCATCATACACAACTTCATATCTCAAATCTCATGATGCCAGTTCCTTTGGGATTAGAAAAAAAATAATATTCTTATTAACAGAGTGAAAAGTATTTGAATGGTGTGCCAACATTTAGCTCATGTCTGCCAATCGAAAAGGGAAAATGTTCTTTATTGATTGGAGAAAGGATCTTGTTTGAAGATAATTGACTCTGAGTCTTTCATTGACATAATACCACCTCAGGAAGAATTGTACACGCATCTTAGAAAACAAAGGTTAGATGTAAGAAGCTGATCACTTTCTCCTTACTCAAACACAGATTCTATTGACTTGAGTGAAAAGTCTGTCTATTTGTGAATCAAAGGATTATAGATCATGTAGTCCATTTAAGAAGGTGAAACATTTCTTCAAATAAGCAGCTTAACCAGAAACTGGGCACAGAAATATGTAGAGCTAAGCACCTCTCACAAAAAAGATGGAAGTGGAATTGCGTGGTCCGGGCAATAATTGAAATATTTTTTATTTCAAACACACACATACACACCCACTCCATATTACTACAGTAAAACAATCATTGCTAGGACATTGACAGAAAAGAGACATTCAGTCTTGGAAATGTCAAGAGCACTGAATAAAAATTTCATTAAAAGTATCTTAAAATCATCTACTCCTCAAATTTAAGGTGTTTTGCAAATTACAAACAAAAAATAATACATGCATATATGTGCACGTACACATTGGAGTAGAGAAGAGATACCCAGTGATGGAGCACCAGGACACAACCACTGTTCTTGCCAGCGAAATCAGATGCATCAGGAATGTATGTGGAGAAACAATGGGAAGTGAAATAAAATTCAGAAGCCAAGAGAAGAATCTTTATCCTCAAGAAGGAGGAGAAGTCTATTGTTTAAAATGCTATGAGGGTTCAAATAATGCAAACTCAGCACTGCCTTTGTGATTTCACTATGTGACTTTAATGAAAACTTGTTTGATGAAGTCACACAGAGGAGAAAATGACTTCCTTTGTTTGAAGCAAGAATGGTAAAGGAACAACCATAAATTTTAGGTGTACACAGTACTTTCAGGGAGTTTTCCAGTGAAATAAATCAAGGAATAAGTAGGTTGAACAAAATGAAAATGGTGTCACAAGAGGAATTTTATACTGGTAGGGATGATCCCGTTTTCCGTTCACAGAGTGATATTGATGAGGCAGCAGAGGGGAGGATGCAAAAATTATGTCCCTGAGTGACATTTGGTTCACAGTGCAGGTTCTGGTCCCTCTTAGGGACTCAGGCACTTTATCATAACAATGGTATGGAAAGAACAGTATGTCAGCCATGTCCTTGAACTTAAGAGATTCAGATTGTAGAGACTGGACACATGGTGTCATCTAGCCAGTCCACAGTAAGGATGAAATGTAATGATTATAAAGTCACTGATGGTACTAAGCTTCTAAGGTTAGTAAATATCAACTACTTTTTTTTGGATGCATAGGCAATTTATTAGGTTCCTCATAGTCACTTGTGACTATGAGGACCAGAAATGCAAGGGCTCTGTCCATCACCGCAAAGCATTGATTATTAAATCCAAGCTCTTCTTGTCTGAGAAACAACACATAGCAACTATCCCAAGCTATACATGCAGCTTAGAATATACCAACCCTTCACGAGTGACTGAGGTTCATGTTCCCCAGATAAGCAATGTGTCAATCTATGCATTTTAAAAAAGAAAGGCACTTTAAAAATACCTTGAGAAAAATCAGCATCATTAAAATAAAAGTTTTCTAAAACATTTAAAATGAAGAATTCAGATAAATATTGCATGTAGAGACACCTTGTATTTGATTTGATTTTTGTTTTGTTTTATGTTGTTTCTTTATTTCTCACCATTTTCATAAACCCAAGTAATAAATCTCAGATTTTGCACGAGATAGTCTGCTCCATGTTGACGTTTTGGAAGTGAAATTTTATTTATTTATTTTTTATTTTTTGATATTAAATATGCACCTATGCAGCAAGGTAGGGGAAACAGTAGGGCTCTATTTTAGAGATAGTGTCTCTATTTTAGAGACACCTTTTAAAAGGTGTCTCATCATGGCAAATGGGTGAGACCCCTACTCTTTCCCCAAACTTGCTGCATAGGTGCATTTTTAACGTAAGGCATGCCCTGACCTCTCTATTCCAAAGTCTATCACTCACTCCAAAATCACCCCTGGGCTCAGCATGGCCATGACGCTTTCCTGCTCTTCTTCAACTTCAGCTCTAACCAGTGACACTCATGGAGTTTGCAGAAGCCAGATGCTCCCTTCTCTTCTAGCTCCTTGATCACTGCATTGTGACTTTTAATTCAATGCATCAAAGCTTAATGGGTGTTTCTGGAGGAGAGCAGCATTGAAGCATGTGGATTATGAGTAAGTAGACTGCATTCCCTAGTGCCAGTAAGCCTTCAATCAGATGAAGGCCTAGAGGAAAACATGTGGCTTCCCTGCACCAGAATTATCACCTGCACTGTGCGCTCTCCTGGGACTGGAGCCTGCACATGCGGACTGCAGACCTGGAACGGCCAGTCTGCTGATGTTGTGAACGAAAGCCTTCTACTGAATACTTTCCTCTTTCTCAATGTATACATCCTATTGATATTGCTTTTCTGGAGAATTCCAGGCAGTGTGTGGACTTCATGGCAGGTTTGTGGGCCTTCCACGCACCCTCTTGGACTGGCAGAGAAGAAGAAAGCATGGATTTCACCACAACTTTCTTACAGGGTGGCAAAACCACATCCACTGCCCCTCCCTTGAACACATAGCTGAAGACACTGTCCTGGAATTTAGTCTCCTCTTGACCATCTCCAAGCTCTGAAGGGCCAACCAAACCTAAGAGCTGGAGAGGCATGCAGGCAAATATGAAGACCTGGCATGAGGTCTATCTGCTACCACATCCCACTTTCAGTGGGCTGAGGCCTCCTCAGGGCACACTGGTAGTTGCACCCCAGCCACCTTCACCAGTGGTATGAGTACTGTCAGGACAGTGCTGTTGCTCCACCAAGAGACAGGCCTACTCACTGTGGCTGCATTTGGCTTTCTCTTGTGTTACAGTAGGCCAGCATGTACAATGGATGGCCTCCATCTCCATCACTACCATGACCTTGGCCAGCAGGATGCGCAGGAAGAACCTTCACTCTTGTGTGCAACTGCAGACCTAGATCCTGAGCCGTTGGACACCAGGTTGAGCATACTCAGCTCACCTGCCAGCTGGATGCCTTTCTCCATGTTTGTTCAGAGGTTGAAGGAAATGCTACTTAGTGGTCCTGAGGTATAAGAAAGATCCCAGCATGAATGCCAGGCCATCAGCAGCCATGAGCAGAAGTGCCCAATCCTGCAGGGTATGGCAGTGGAATATGGCATCCTTTGTCAGTTCTCTAGGAAATCCAGCTGCAAAGAATTCAGAGACAAAGGCCAGTCCTCTCCATTGTTCTTCTGTAGGATCCAGGTGATCATGGGTTGTGAAATACTCTGAAGTGGCCAGAAGCTCAACAGAAACATAGTCCCAAGTCCCCTGTGCCATGGAGTAAGCACTAGTCTCCCCTGGTCATGGGCACAACTGCATTAAGGCAGGGAACAGCAAGGGAGCATGGAAGCACAGGTCTTACCGGAGAACATGACTGAGCGTTCTAAATTCTGGAGGCACTAAGGGTATGTATGTGTGTGTGTGTGTGTGTGCATGTGCATGCGTGCGTGTGCACATACACATATGCATGTGTTTTAGAGGGTGGGAAACAGGGGTAGTGGGTGATCACTTAGCTTGAAGATGCATTTCTCTAGCTGCTACTTTCTCCAAAGCATTGATACCAGCATTTTTATAATGGACTTTAGAGCCTCATCTCAGACAAGCTACTCAATGAATCAAGGCCCTCTCCACTACATGTTCACACTTAGCGACAAGATGAATTTTAATATTTCACTCTTGTCACTCCTTCAGCTAGGAAGGGCTCTCTCCATTGGTATCTCAGGGAATCTCTATTAATATATGTTTCCTCTTGGCATTCTTAGAGCACCTATAAACACATTGATTTTAACACTCATAATATAAACTGAAGCTTCTGGCCTAAGTGCTTGCTTTCCCTGGTAGACTATGAGAATAGCTGCTATGTCTTATGTATCTTTATAGCTCCAATTCTTAGCTCAGTGCTCAGAATATAAATGTTCAAAAATGCAAGCAAAGTTGTACATGTTCATCTCTATGTATGCAGCCTCATATATACAGCGGAGAGGAATGCTAAATTCTGAGCAACTCAAAGAATAATTCCTTTCAAGAAGAGAACTGCCTTTGTTTGCGAAAATGCTTTGGCCACTTTGGGATGCAAAGGTGTGATGTTCAGGATGGGAAGGAAGAAAAAATAGGCAAAATATGGCTAATGATTTCCGCTGAAGAAATATGCATACAATTCTCGAAATCTTCAGCCAAGCAGCCACCCATGCAAAATTGTATATTAGTGTTTTGTTTGATCCTGTTTATTCTAATCTGAATTTGTGGAAGTCAAAACAACTAAATTGTGTCTGTGGGCATATTCTAGATTATAATATGATTTTTATAATGAGCATTAGCAGAAGATGCTAGGAGACCGGGTCAACGAGTAGCCCTGTGCACTTCTCCAACCCCCTGTGATAGTCTGTTACCCACTAAATTCACTCCTCTCCTGCGTAGGAAAATTGCTAAATAGCAAATTTCTCAGTACGCCTCCTTTTTTTCTTTTATGACACTGGAGATTGACCCCAGGGCCTTTGACATGCTAGTTATGCACTCTACTACTGAGTTACATCCACAAACTTTTTATTTTTTATTTTGAGATGAGTTCTTGAAAATTTATATAACAGTCTTTGAACTTGCTATCTTTCTTCCCTAGCTCCTGAGTAGTTGGAATGACCAGAGTAGTTCGCAAGGCCATGTTCTTTATTTATTTTTTTTAAGAGAGATGGACAGTGAGAGAAAAAAAGAATCAATTTTATTTTAGTTTTTCATGTGGCTTTCATTGCTCTGACACTTTGTTGTGTTTGTGGTGCTGGGATTTGAACTGCATATTTGGGCAGCCCCAAGACTACGTTCTTTTACACATGCAATAGTGCCTGTTTTTGTCAATGGAAACTTCTCACTATAACCCAATTTAATCCTATTTGTACTTCTTTGTTGATATAGATAAGCACAGAATACTTGGAAAGTAAGTTACAGATAAGATACAGAATTACATAACAACAGGTGACTAGGACCCTGTGTCATATTTTGGAACATAACCTCCCACTATATGAATATTCATTTTATATTTTGGGTGAGTAAGAAGTACATTTTTATTCCATCTCAGTCATTGTACATTTATAATGTTTAGAAAGGTGAGCAGATGTGTAAGATTTTAACATTAATGCATATAAGGAAAACAGTCAATCAAAAAGCCAAAATAAAACCAATCTAGATCCTACAAATATGAAAGAATCAAGGTTTTTATACTACCTTTCAGTATGTCAAAAATTCTCGTGCTGGAGCTGTGGCTCAGCAGTTACGGCACTTGCCTGCCATGCGCAAGTACATGGGTTCAAACCCCAGCACCCACATACACAACTAAGCGTCAGAGCAATGAAAGCCATGTGAAAAACTCAATAAAAATTGATTAACTGTCTATCTCTCTCCCTCTCTGTCACTGTCCTTTTCTCTTAAAAAAAAACTATTAAAAAATTCTTAAGTGACCTATACTTTGTACCATGTTAATAGTGTGATATGTATTCATTTAAATAAGAGAATAAAATCTGTTTCCTGGTTTTCATTTACAAATTAAAGTCTGTCTTATCATCTCAATCATAAAATATAAGATTCTTAATATTCAATTTTAATGCTACATTTTTATTTCATTGCAGTTTGTACATATATTTTGTTGTACTAGTATAACATCATCTTATTAAACTTTGCTAAATATCAGATGCAGCAGCTGAGGTCATAGCTCAGTGATAGAACACTTACCGTACCATGAGGTCCTCGGTTCAAACCCCACCCCACATGCCAACATACACACACATCTGCACACAAAAATAAGTTGCAATTCTTCTTCAGTATGATGAAAAGAGAAGAGATATTTTTGATCATTTTCTGCATGGTTTGGTAGATGGCAAGCAACTCCATACAAATACCGTATTGATAACTGTCCATGGGAATTGTTTTAGACATGAAATTCTATAGAAACCTTTAATGCCTAATTTTCCTAACACTACAGATTATTAAAGCCTAATCCTCTGACCTCATACCCCACACTTTTTTCTTTAAGCTGTAGTATCTGTGAGAGAATTCAGTATTTTCAAACACTATATTCTACATATTGCCACTGGAAATGTCTCTGCTAAACTAATTTTCATCCTACATTCTAACTCTGAAAAACTTTTACTCTAGATACTTTGTGTATGTTTCTGATCCTTCCTTTGTTTTCTAGTTCTTGGTTTGAATATGTTCATACACACTTAAACTTTCTGCACATTTTGTGATTAATTTGCAGTCATTTGCAAACCCATTTATTTTATCAATGGGGTCACAAAGTTGATGATCACCTTGAAATCATCCTTTAATTTTGCTCCCCATATTCAATAAGTAAGTAAGTTTTCTCAATTCTGGCCCTTAGTTCCTTCTTAGCATCACTCCCGCATCTTGACCATTGAATGAATTAGCATGCCAAAATAAACAGATGGTTCATTCAATTTTTAGATCTGAGAATGTTGAAGGAAGGCTAAGGTTTAGGGAAATCAGCAGGGCAATGCAGTATTCCTGGACTATCAGTGTTGGAGTAGCCATTTCCATGCCTGAGCCTCAATGGAGAGAACAAAAGAGTAACCAGAGAGAATACTCATTAAGAGAGGCCAACAAGCCATGATATAAAGGCTTGGGAAAAGAGGGACGCAGGAAGAATAAAGCTAAATAAGTAGTTACACTATCTTCACATCTACCATCCAATTTCCTGCCCATTCTTCCTGTTCACTGAGCCTATAATCTAACTGGGACTCAGAGGGCAGCAGAATACCGTCTTATCTCTGTCTTCAGTGCAAAGGTCAGTACAGCAAAGGGTGAAGAGTGGACCTAGAGTGGTGAATGGGAGATGAGCCTTTGTTCAGAATCCCACCATCTGTTTCCCTAACTTCTTCTCAAGCCTTTAATTGGACTTCCAATTTAAACCAATTTTTTTCAAGTGGGAAATCTGATCATTTGCCATAGTGCTAAATTCTGAAGTGTCTTAGGAAATCTTTTTCAACGATGGAGAGAGACACTAAGAGAGAGAGAGAGAAAGAGAGAATCAATTTATTTAGTTTTTCATGTGGCTTTCATTGCTCCAAAACTTAATTGTGTATGTTGTGCTGGGGTTTGTACCTGCATCCTCGCACATGCCAAGCAAATACAATAACTGCTTAACCACCACTCCAGCCCCAGTGTCTAGGATTTTAAAGAAATAATTACTACAGACCTTTTAGTAATGCATTAAAAAAAATTCTTTGTCATTTAGCCCCTATTTATTTCTTTTACTTATTTATTTATTTATTATTCAGAAATGTATTTGTTAAACAATCTTCTAATGAAATAATATAATATATATATATATAAATTCTGAAAATTAGATTGGCCCCCCAAAGCCCCCCCCCCAATTACCCATCCTTATCCTCCCCACTCCTTCCCAATGCATCTCTACAATTTACACCTCTCACTCTATGGTTTAAAGATATGTTATTTAAAATATCCAAGTTATCCTAAGCTGTATTTCAATTCTTACCATGTGAGCTCTCTTTCTTCCTTCAATACTTTATTCAAAATGTATTCCTCTGTAGCACCTTTGTTAGACCTCATCAAAAATCAATGCTCATCATTTGCATTTCTGTAAATTTCTGTATAGATTAACACTTGTCTTTCTATAATGTGAATAGATGCAATAGTATCCTCCAGACCTATGCCTGTACTCCTTGGATCTGTGCAAACATTCCATATTTTTCAGGTATTTTGCATTTTGCACAGAATATGTGTACATAGCAATGAAGTTAGATGAAACTAAGAAAGGCTTTGTAGCAATTACTGATGATCCACTCTTTCTACACACATTAATTTCAATTTGCATCCTCACTATTTTACTTTTATCATGGAATCATGTTATTACAGAGGTGAATGCAGATGTAAATGATTTTTTTGACATATCCCCCATATTTTTCCACCAGGATGATGAGGTGCTGTGATGGTAAATTGTGTTCAATGTGATGATCATCTGGTATCACATCAAGAGTGACTTGGCATCGTTAACTGACCAGTGTGTTCTCCACTAACTGTATTATCTAACTGCCGCTCTGTCCTTTATTTGCCCTTCTCCCCTACTTCTGTGTGAGATTTTCCAGAGCAACTCAATAACACCCATAGATTTTTCTGCAGTCAATCAAGGAATAAAATTTACTCCTCAAAGTCGACATATTCCCTAAAGATTTTATTTAAAGAATTAGATTACCAAGATATTGGCCAGTTTAAGGCAGAAAAATAATGTGAAAGAATTGAAATTTGAGCAATCTACAGATAATTAAGATGGAGTATAGCAAGGGACAATCGTTTCTCTAGTCACTTTATCTGTAAACTTCTCCATGCTATTTCTATTCTTGCAGGTGGTTCATGAGAAAATAAGAGGATACAAATGATGACCATATAATGTGATGTCATCTATAAAATCTACATATTATGTTTTATACAAAACAGATTCTTCTATTCAAATATGAGCCTCTGTAAACAGGATGCAAAAATGGATGGACTGGAACATTTATCACCTTTTTATCTAACAACCTCAAATAAAAGTCAGTTGGGTTTAAACTTTAAATGAAAACATCAGAAAGAGGAATTATAACAGTATTTTAAATATATTTAATGCAAATATTGATGTGGACTTTAATGTATCTTTATTGAATCATCTATGTAATATATATATATATATATATATATATATATATATATATATGCTTTAGTTCATTTTAACCCTGTGCAGACACCACAGGCTTTTGTAGCTACTTGAAAATCAAAGTGCTCAAATGCCCTGAAAATTTTGTGATGAATTATGAGACATACTTATATTTCAGGACTAATATATAAATCAGTGCTTTAACCTACATGTTTGAAAATGTTCTGTATATAGATTTACAATCACCAAAACATCTTCCAACATGTTATACATGTATTTATGCATGTCCTGGCTTGTTCCAGAAAGAATAACATGTGATCAAAATACATATATGACAAAATAAAATATAACTGGCAAGGCTGAGTGTGAACACAGTGCTGAGTGATATAGAACTGTATTTCTTCTTTTTAAAATTAAGAGTAGGGAAAACTTTTGGTTAAATGCCATCTTTTATTTCACTGGGAATCATATATGTGTGGAAATGATAGAATTACAGAATTATGCAGTATATCTAAGAAAGTGTTTTGTTCAACATCTTTGGTTAGATTTATTTTACATTTTTAATTTCAAAAGAAAGACATCTCCACCTATAAAAAATCTAAACCAGAAATGTATGAAGTCACAGTCTGACTTCTCTCCTGATTTACTCTCCACATGTTTTGCAGAGTCCAGATGTCTCATTTAAAAAATATAAAATGTACTTATAAAGCGCACGTACTTGTTCTAAAATGCAAAACCCAGGGCAGGAGTTGATATAGATTCTCTCAGCAGAATTGACAAATTTGGTTTCACTGATCTATCTAGCACACTTTGTCACATATCTCCAACATACCAGGTGCCTTCTAAGCATCTTACATCACAATCATAGAGATCAACATACTCTACCCTTTGCGAACTGATAGGTTGGAGAGGCAGAAGTTCACTATAAAAATGCAGAAATAGCTATGTAAATGCAGCTCAGGATTAACACCTCACTGGGGAGCTGCAGAGTGTTGACCCAGCTCAAAGAAAGACATAAGAGAGAGAATAGGAAAGTGTTACCTTGACCTGAGCCATCATGGATGAGTGGTTAAGCTAGGGGAAGAAAAGTGTGGGAAAGGGACTATTTCTCCTTCTGAGCAGGGATAAAACAGGGTTAGAAAGGCACTGCAGGTGGAAAGAGACAAGCTTATTTATGGAAATGTCATTGGAAAGATGTTGGTCAGCCTTGGGAAATGCAAAACCTGTCAGCATGTCAAGTATGGTGAATATTGTTCTGAAATAAAGTTGACAGAGAAGTAGGAAAGACCAGATCATGTAACAGGAGATGTGCCATAAGTATTTTGGTGTTCATGGCCCCATTCTCAGATAATCCATTATAAAACTTGATTGAGATAAAATTTGAAACCAAGTCTCTAATCATGTGTTAATGACAAAAATGATCTTATTCCACACTTCATTTCTTTAGTTTGATTATGTCCTTACATTAAAATCTTGGATGTGAATCAAATGAGACAGTCATACTAGTAGTAGCTATTATTGTTGTTATTTGAACTGTAATTACTCACTGAAAACAGTGTACGTTGTTCTGTCATTGTGATTAGCTCAGATGAGATTTTATTTTATTATTATATAGCTACCTACAGGTCATAATCACTTGCATATTTAAATTGCTAATTTTTTTCTCGGTTTTATATTTGGAAATATTGGAAAAGAATGTTTTACCATTCCTGGGAAATTTTAGACACTGACAGTGAATTTATGAATGGATCTTTAAGCTACTCATTAAGAACTCTATTAAGCTAAACTTTCATCCTTCTATGAATTAAAGGAAAAGAGACAGCAATTAAAACAAATATAAAAGAAATCCAAACAAAATAATTTGATAAAATATTAGAAAACAAGAAGTCTTAATTATATTTACCCATTTTAAACATTTACTTAATACAAAATTATAGAATACAAGAAGTAATTAAGGATTTATTATATTTATCAATTTCAATCATTTACGTAATACAAAAATGATAGAAGACAAAAAGTAATTGAGGATTTATCCTTTTCTATTAAAAATTACAATGCCATTTAATTAAACAGTCTGATGAATGTGTAAAGCCTTTTTACAGAGGCCACATAATGAATGCGTAGTGAATGGTAAGCTTAGAGTTAATTTTTTTAGCCACTGAAAAGTGGTTTCATCCACAGACACTGAAATTTTTGAATAAAATATTGATAGATAATTAAATAAATGCATGGTGTCTAACTCCTTTCAGAGAGATTGATTTTTGAGAGTGGGTGGACCTAGCAGTCACTGCCTTGACTTGAGCGTTAGTCTTGGTAACACCATAAGTGGCATGTCCAGAGGTGGAGAGGTCTTGTTATTTGAAATTATTTGCAGTGTACAGAACTACATGTGAAGCATGATTGCCACAGGTGTTTCAGCTGTATACTAAGTCAAAAAACTGCATGGGACTGGACTGCATTTTCCAAAATAAAGCTCATGGGAACAGAAGGAGAGAGAGGGAATTAGGAAACAGGGCAAGAACATACAATTTGTAATTCTGGGGTGTGTAATTTAAAACAAAGTATATGGGAAAGATATGTTACAGAAAATAAAGAACATGTTTGTACAGACAATGAGTTCTGCTATTAGAGAATTAGTACAGTGCTGATGTGTAATTATGAAAAGCATCCTCTTATTTTTATGAGTGTACTTGAGAATTCAAGGGTATAATATCAAGATGTTTGTGATTGTATTTTAAATTATTTAGCAAAAATTTATAATGCTTATCAAGCAAAATTTGACAATAGGTTGATATACATGTATATATGCAAATATATATACATATATATGTTTATACACATATTTATACTGTTTATATTTTATTTATATTTCTCTGAGGTTTTTAAGAATTATATACATTCACAAATTTTTATTTAAGAATGTGTACGTTATTTTTATCTGTCAACAAATATAAAGATATCTTCAAAGACTATCAACAAAAAACTATCATCCATCTATAATCCATAGGATAGAAAGAAGGAAAGAAGAGGGAAGGCAGAAGTGGCAGGAGATCCTATGTCCTAAATATTTGTGTTCATTCCAAGTCCGTATGTTGAAAGCAAATGCCCAGCGGAATGATACAGGAGGTGGGAATGCCGGGAGATGAGTAGGACCTCAGGACACCACCTTCATGAATAGGATTAATACCCTCTTCAAAGCGGGTCTCAGGGCTGCCTTGATCTTTTTGTCCTGTGAAACCGTAGAAAGCAAGTGCCACCTACAACTCAGAAAGCAGGAACTAACCACAGTGCATGGCACTTTGATCTTTGTCATCCCAACCTCTAATGAGAAAAGAAAAAAAATTGTATGGTTTATTAGTAACTTCTTTTAAGACATGCTGTTATAGTAGGCTAAATGAATTAAGATGATTATGGGAGGGAAGGAGAGAAAAGAGGAGAGGAACAGAGTAAATGTTAAAAATAAACTTCCGATTGATTTATACTACCAACTTATTAATGAAGTGTTTGTCTGTAATTGTTAAGTATCTTTATATGAGAAATGTCTCAATTACAGCATGTTTTCTCTACCTATGGTTTGACCCAGTAGTCAATCCTGATATATATATTCTCAGCTCCAGATGTTATTTTCAGAAATTCCTGTTTCAATTTCTTAACCAGGTGTTGGCCAAAATCCAGGTCTCCCTGGTGCCTGCTAAACTGAGGTTGCTCTTTTACATGTCTGTCTGAATATTAAAAACTAACTCATTTAGTACAAAGAAAATCACAGAGAAATCACTAATCAAACTGTGGAATAATTGGTTGTAAACTTTTTTCTAAAGCATAGGCTGCTGGCCAAGGCTATTGTTTTACATTCCCAGGAAATCCATCACTTTGTTCCCAATAAACTGCAAGAAGCAGAATATGGCAATGATAATGATCAATACTATTCATATGTAATTAATGTCATTGATGCTAAACTGAATGCAAGGTATAAATTACCCCAATTTCATAGATGCAGAAACTGACAATCAGAACTCAATCACCTTGCTCAAAGTCAATCTGATAAAACACATTGAAACTGGATATTTATTTCAGCTTTCTCTGCCTCCAAAACTAATCACAAAATTAACCACAGATTCCATTTTAAATTAGGACAATATTTAGCTTGCAGAAGTCAAACTTACATAGTTTCCTATTAGAATAATGTTTACAAATATGATTTCTAGGATATAGATTAATCAGCCATGAGATAGAGCATCTTGTATTTTCTTTGCTACAACTGTTAAGTTGAGAAGAGTTACATCTTCAGGCTACTGTGGACATTTATCAGATTATTTCCTGAGCACTAGGACTGGGGATCCCAAGGGTCAACATTATGGAGACCAAGGCAGCTTCAGTGAGAAATTTCCCAGAAATGGCAGTAATTGCAGATATAGCCCAGGGTTTACATTAAGGAGCTTAAGAGGCATCTGTCACGACTGAGGGCAGCTTTGGAAAGCTCTTTTGCACTGTGCCTGAACTTTGAATTGTATGCTGACCTTAATTGGCAGCAGGACTCAGCAATGAATTCGTTGCTTTCTGAGAATCACTGTTAGGTATGGAGAAAGTCTCACATTTCCTGAATATCTAAGTCAGGGGTCAGTAACTGAGGGAAATTGCTATCCGTTATAGATTATTCAAAGCCATGTTTAAAAATCTCACAGGCGTGAAATGCTGTGGTCCTTCTCCTCCT
>PVKS010017175.1:0-42505 GCA_004027875.1 Aplodontia rufa | reverse complement strand
GTGTAAAATTCACCCATGTTGAGGTTATTATTAGCTTAGCCAACTTTCAGTCTGTTTCCGATTGTATTCTAGCTTCCACATATGAGAGAAAACATTCGGCCCTTGGGTCTCTAAGTTTGGGATATTTCACTCAGCATAATTTTTTTCATCTCCATCCATTTGGCTGCAAATGCCATGATATCGTTCTCTCTAATAGCAGAGTAGAATTCTATTGTATAAATGTACCACAAGTGGATTTTTGAATCCACTTGTCCAGTGAGGGGCATCTGGGTTGGTTCCATAGTCTAGCTATAGTAAATTGAGCTGCTGTAAACACTGATTGAAGCTATATGTCTGTAGGGAAAATACCCTGGAGTGGGATAGCTGGGTCAGAAGGTGGTTCCATCCTTAATTTTTTGAGGATTCTCCACACTGCTTTCCAGAGTGGCTGAACTAGTTTTCAGTCCCACCAGCAGTGTGACAGTGTTCCTCTTTTCCCACAGCCCCTCCAGCATCTGTCGTTGTTAGTATTTTTCATTTTTGCCACTCTAACAGTAGTGAGGTGAAATCTCATTGAAGTTTTGATTTGCATTTCCCTTATAGCTAATGATGTGAAGCATTTTCTCATATATTTATGGGCTTTCTGGACTTCCTCTGGTGAGAAGTTTCTTTTTAGATCTGTAGCCCATTTATTGATTGGATTATTTGTGGTTTTGGTGTTCAGTTTCTTTAGTTCCCTATATATTCTGGATATTAGCCCTCTGTCTGAGGTGTAGCAGGCAAAGATTTTCTTCCATTGTGTAGGTTCTCTCTTGACACTCTTGACTAATTCTTTAGCTGTGCAGAAGCTTTTTTAGTTTAATGGCATCCCACTCATTTATTCTTGGCTCTAATTCTTGTGCTACGGGAGTCTTGTTAAGGAAGGCGGAGCTGACCCCTATACCATGGAGTGTTGATCCTAGTTTTTCTTCAAGCAATTGAATAGTTGCTGGTTTAATTTCCAGATTTTTGAACCATTTTGATTTGATTCTTATGCAGGGTGAGAGGTAAGGATTTAATTTCGGTTGTCTGCATATGGCTGTCCAGTTCATCCAGCACCATTTGTTGAACAGTCTGTCCCTCTTCCACACTATGCCTTTGCCCCTTTTGTCAAATATCAGATGTTTAAAGAATTGAGGGTTTGTCTTGGTATCTTTAATTCTGTTCCATTGGTCTTCATTTCTGTTTTGATATCAATACCATGCTGTTTTCGTTACTATAGCCCTATAGTATAATTTTAGGTCAGGAATTGTGACACCTCCTGCTTCCTCTTTCTTGCTTAGTAATGTTTTGGCTATTCTGGGTCTTCTATTGTTCTATATAAATTTAAGAATTGCTTTGTTTATGCTGTGAAGAATGTCATTGGTATCTTGATGGGGATTGCATTGAATCTATATAGAGCTTTCAGTAGAATGGCCATTTGATTATATTGATTCTGCCTAACCAAGAACATGAAGTGTTTTTCCATCTACTCAGTTCTTCTGCAATTTCTTTTTAATGTTCGATAGCTTTTGTTGTAGAGGAAATCCTTTATATCCATTGTTAGATTGATGCCCAAGTATTTTATTCTTTTTGAGGAAACTGAATGGGACAGAATTCCTGATTTGTTCTTTAGTGGAATTGTTGCTGGAGTATAGGAAAGCTAATGATTTATGAGTGTTGATCTTATAATCAGCCACTTTGGAGCAGCGATTTCTAAAAACATAATTAATATGCTAAGGACTTCAATGTTGAAAAGGTAGACAACATGCAAGAACAGAAGAATGATGTAAGCAGAGAGATAGAAATTCCAAGAAAATAAGAAAGTAAAGCTAGAGACCAAAAACACTGAAGGAGAAATGAAGAATGCTTCTGATGGACTCATTAATAAACTGGATACATCTCAAGAAAGAATCTTTGAGCTTGAGGATATGACCAATAGAAACTTCCCAAACTGAAAAGTAAGTATAAGAAAGATGAGAGAGAGAGAGAGAAAGAGAAAGAGAGAAAATAGAATATCCAAGAATTGTGGGACAACTATAAAAGGGTCTAAAATAGTTAATGGCAATGCCAGAAGGAGGGGAGTGAGAGAAAGGGACAGAGGCAATATTTGAAGCAATAATGACTGAGAATTTTCCACACCAAATCACACGCCCCAAAATCTCAGAGAATATCAAAGGTTTAACGCAAAGGCAAAAAACAAACCAAAAGCAAACAATAAACCACAAAGTCACTATATGTAAGGTATATCTGCTTAAATTGTGGAAAATAAAAGATTTTTTTTTAAATCCTGAAAGTGACTAGAGGGGAAAAACCAAAACCAGAAAATCCCCAACCACTTTACTTAAAGAAGAGCAAAGATAAGAATTACATCTGACTTCTTTTCTGAAACAATGCAAAAAAGAAGAGAATGGAGTGAAACATTTAAAGTGTTGAGAACAAAAACTCACTAACCTAAAAGTCTATGCCCTGTGAAGTTATCCTTCAAAATGAAAGAAAAATAAAGACAAACTCAAATTGGTGGAATTTATTAGCAGTAGACCTCCCTGCAAGCAATCTTTTTTTTTTTTTTTTTTAAGAGAGAAGGACAGCGAGAAAGAGATTGAGAGAGGGAGGGAGACAGAGAGAATCATTTTTTATTGAGTTTTTCACATGGCCTTTATTGCCAACACTTAGTTGTGTATGTGGGTGCTGGGGTTTGAATTTGTGTACTTGCGCATGCCGGGCAAGTGCTGTAACTGCTGAGCCACCACTCCAGCCCCTCCCTGCAAGAAATCTTGAAAAAAAAATTCTTCAGAGAGAAAAATAATAACATAGGTTAGAAACTTGGATCTACATAAAGAAAGAAAGAATATCAGAGGATGAATAAGAGGAAGTAAAATTAAAAATCTTTGTTTTTTCTTTAGTCTTATTCAATGTACCTAGTAAGGGTTTGTTCAAAATAAGAGAAAGACTATATTTAATTACATATGCTTATGTGTAAGTGAAAGGAATGGCAGCAATGATACAAAGGATAGGAGGGAGGAATTAAGAATATTTGGTTTTAGAAGGTCCGTGTACTATCCAGCAAGGGGCATGTTGTTATTTGAAAGTGGAGTCAGATTAGTTGTAAATGCATATTGTAAATCACTTTAAAGAGTTTAAATTTTTAAAAATTATACAATTAAAAAAAGGAGAGAGAGTGGAATCATATAACATGCTCAGTTAAAATCACAAAAGGCCAAAAAAATATAGAAAACAAAAAAATAGGAAGAGGGGCTGGAGTGGTGGCTTGGTGGTTACAGCGCTTGCCTGGCATGGGCAAGTACACAAGTTCAAACCCCAGCACCCACGTACACAACTAGGTGTCGGAGCAACGAAAGCCATGTGAAAAACGCAATAAAAATTGATTCTGTCTCTCTCTCTGTCCTTCTCTCTTTAAAAAAAAAATAGGAAGAAAGAACAGGGACAACAAATAGAAAATAGTAATAAATATGGTGGATAATAATACAATGATATCAGTAAATCACTCTAAGTATCAATGGTCCAAATAAACCAATTAAAAGACAGTCTCTCGGGGGCTGGAGCAGTGGCTTGGCAGTTACGGTGCTTGCCTGACAGGAGTTCAAACCCCAGCACCACATACACAATGAAGTGCCCAAGGAATGAAAGTCACATGAAAAACTAAATAAAAACTTGCTTCTCTCTTTCTCTCTCTCTCTCTGTCTCTCACTGTCCCCTCTTCCTTAAAAAAATAAAAATAAAAAAAGCCAGTCTCATAGTGGACCAAAAAACAAGAGCCAACTGTGTGTTATGTACAAGAAAATAATTATATATATATAAATATACGTAGATTAAATATAAAGATAAGGGGAAAGATAGATCACGTCCACACTAATCGAAAGAAACATGTGCGAGGACCCAGGTTCAAACCCAGCACCATCTACACAACTAAGTGTCAGAGAAACAAAGGCCAGATGAAAAATAAATAAAATTGATTTCTCTCTCTCTCTCTCTCTTGTTTTTTAAGAGAGAAATAACTTTATTTAGTTTTTCACATGGCCTTAGTTGCTCCAACACTCAGTTGTGTACGTGGTGCTGGGGTTTGAACCCGGGTTCTCGTGCTTGCCAGGCAAGCGCCGAAGCCGCTGAGCCACCGCTCCAGCCCCTCTCTCTCTCTTTTTAAAGTGAGAATAGCTATGTTAATTTCAGAGGAGACTTTGGGGCAAGGAAATTTATCAGGGAAAAAAAGAGCACATATACAATAAAAATGGGATTAATACTCCAAGAAGATATAACAATCATTAGTGTAAGGCACCTAACAACACATCATAAAAATGCATGAGAAAAAACTGGAAGATCTTCAAGGAGTAGCAGATGAAACCACTATTATAGAGTGAGAATTTAACATCCTTCTAATCCAAAATGAACAGATCTGGGGGCTCAGTAGTGGAGCGCCTGCCTAGCATGGTTGAGGCACTTGGACTTTGGTTCAATATCAGCATCCATAAAAGTAAGAAAGAAGAGGATGGAGAAGGAGGAGGAGGAGGAGGAAAGGAAGAGATAGATCCACAGGAATAATATTAGCAAGGACATTGTTGAATACACAGCATATCAGTCATAATTGGCATCTATAGACTACTTTAAGAGCAGAATACAGTTCCTTCTCAAGTTTATGTAGGCATTCTGGATAATAAGTCATACCTTAACACATTTGAAAGAACAGAAAACACATAATATCTATTCTCAGAACACAATGGAATTAAACTAGAAGTCAATAACATAAAAATAGCTTAAAATCCTAAAATAACTGGGAATGGAACCTAGGGCCTCATGTATATAAAGCAAGTGATCTACCACTGAGCTACATCCCCATTCCAGTTAACTGATGTTTTAAATAAGAGTGCCAAGACAATTCAATGGGAAAAAGAGTCTTTACAATAAACAGCTCTAGGGCAACTCAATATCCACCTACAAGTTAATGAACTTGGATCCTTCTCATCCCACACAAAAATGAATTCAAAATGAATCACAGACCTAAATATAAGGGTTAAACTGGAAAATACTTCGAAGAAAAAAATAGGAGTAAATTTTCATGGCCTTGGATTAGGCAAAACTTCCTTAGGTACAAAACCAAAAGCACAAGCAACTGAAGAAAATAAATTAGGGGTTGGGGATTTAGCTCAGTGGCAGAGCGCTTGCCTAGCATGTGCAAGGTTCCGAGTTCGATCCTCAGCCCTGAAAACAAACAAACAAACAAACAAAAAAAGAAAATAAATTATACTTCATGACAATTTTAAAAATTTTGTGCTTCAAAGGGACACCATGAAGAAAGTGAAAACCACACACCTGAGAATGACGACCATATTTCTGGATAAGGCACGTGTATCTAGAATATATAAAGAAACCCTCACAATTCAAATAATAAAAAAAAATCATCTGATTAAAAAATATGTAGAGTTTGAAGAGACATTTTTTTTTCTATAGAAGACATAAAAACAGCCGATAAGCACAGGAAAAGAGGCTTGATATCATTAGTCTTCAGGGAAATGCAAAACCAAACCACAGGGTGGCTACTATAGAATGATGGAAGTGTCTGAGAGGACGTGCAGAAATTGGAGCCCTCATACATTGCCAGTGGGCATGTAAAATGGTCCAGTTGCTTTGGAAAATACTCTGGCAGCTCCTCAAAAGGTTCAACATAGTCTTACCATTTGACCCAGCAATTTCACTAGTAGGCATATACCAACAGAAATGAAAACATACCTCTATGCAAAACTAGGACACAGCAGGGTTAGGCTATGCTAGGCGGAGTTAGACAGAGCAATGGAATGGTAAGGGTTAACTTGTAGGGGAAGGGGTGGGATGCTACACTCTCAGATTTATAATTAATTTCCTATACTGCAAGGAACATATGGTACTTGGGGTCTGGGAGGTAAGTAGCTTCAAACAGAAAATCTAAGCTGTTAAGATTCTCTGTAAGGCAGGGGGAGAAGATGGATACACAGTAAAACACTCCCCTCTGGTCAATTAACATAGGGCCAACTCTTACCCATTTGAGTGACCAATACTTGCCCCCCCCTTTTTTTTTTAAGAGAGAGAGGGACCATGAGTGAGAGAGAGAGAGAAAGAGAGAATAAATTTTATTTTTGGTTTTTCATGTGGCTTTTGTTACTCTGACACTTCATTGTGCATGTGGCGCTGGGGTTTGCACCTGTGTCCTCATACATGCCAGACAAACACCATAACTACTGAGCCACCACTCCAGCCCCCAGTACTTGCCTTTGTTTTATTATGATATCATTCATTTCTTCTTGAAATTGCAGATTTGCTACCCTATTCACACCCCACAGGCTTCCCTTGGGTGCCCATGGGTAATGAGCATGCAACCTGCCAAAATGGTTAATCAACTAAGGTATATATCCTGTGTATAAATCACAGGAATGGGTAGGTAAAGTTACCATGCATGCTTAGAACTTAATAAAATGCACAGAAATATGAGACCTGTAGGTCTGATTTCCTGCTTTCATTCTCCCTTTGCTTCTGTGAGATACTTTTACCCTCACTTTCCCCAGTAAAGCTTTCTTTTGCTAAACCTCTGCAACCTGCCTGAATTTTTCTCTCATGAAGGACAAGGACCATAGGAATTTCTACTTGAGATTCTGTTATTAGTAGTATTATTCCTAACAGTCCCAAAGCAGAAATAACCCAACTGATGAATGAATAAATGAAATGTGGCATATTCACGCAGCAGACTAATGTTTGGTCATAAGATGAGTGAAGTACTGACACATGCTACAGTATGGATGAACCTCGGAAAAATTAAGTTAAGAGAAATCAGCCGGACAAAGAAGGCCACATAATATATGATTCCATTTATACGAAATGTCCAGAAGAAGCAAATTCACAGAGGAGGTAGACTGATGATTGCATAGAATGGGCAATGGAAGTAGAGTTAAAAATGGGGAGTGATTGTTAAGGGAACAGGATTTCTTTGGAGGTAATATAAATCATCTAAAATTGTGATGATTGTGTAACTCTGTAAATATGCTAAACACCATTGAATTATATATACATATATTTGGTACTGGTGCTTGCACCAGGGGCATCTTACCATGAGCTACATCCCCATTCATTTTGAGACAGCATCTTTCAAAGTTGCTTAGGGCTTCATTAATTTACTGAGGCAGGTCTCAAACTTGAGATCCTCCTGTCTCAGCCTCCCAAACACCGGGATTCCAGACATGTGCCATTGCACCCGGCCAATTATATACCTTAAATGGGTGAGTTTTATAGTATGAATTATATCTTAATAAAGCTAGTATTTTAAAAAACAATGGTTTGAGTAATTTAATGAAAACATCCAAAATCACAGTGCAAGGCCAAAACAAAGAAATAATCAACAAAAGCAAAGATTAAAGAAAGGAACTTAGAAGAAATAGAGATGATTTGGGAAGTAGGGGGAAATGTTGAAATAGTAACTTCAGAAAGCTAAATATTGAAGATATAATGATAAATTGATTAGGATGAGAATGTGCATTTGGAAAATTAAAAAGATAATGCCTACCCTAAAAAAGTTTAATATGAAACCTGAATGATAAAGTCAATGTACTCTTTCAGAAAATGAAATAGATTATGTGTTGGTATGCATTTGGTGTGTCTATTACATGAGTTTGACTACCTTTCCCCCAAGACTGGGTTTAGCTCCAGCCTCCACAAATGAGGGAAAACATTTGGCCCTTGACTCTGGGTTTGGCTAACTTCACTCAGCATGATTTCTTACATTGCTATCCATTTACCTTCAAAGGCTGCAATATCATTATTTCTAATAGTTGAGTAGAACTCCATTGTGTATATGTACCACAGTTTTTGGAAACATTCATCCAGTGAGGGACATCTGGGTTGATTCCATAATTTAGCTAATGTAAATTGAGCTGCTATGAATATTGATTTTTTTAAGAGAGAAGGAGAGAGAGAGAAAAAGAGAGAGAGAGAGAGAGAGAGACAATCAATTTTTATTGAGTTTTTCACACGGCTTTCATTGCTCTGACACTTAGTTGTGTACGTGGTTTCTGGGGTTTGAACCCGTGTACTTGTACATGCTGTGCAAGTGCCATAACCCCTGAGCCACCACTCCAGCCCCAAACATTGATTTTTTTAATTAAGAAATTTATTTGTTGAACAATTAAACAAGCTTCTAATGAAATAATATAATATATATAAATTCTGAAAATTAGATTTACCCCCAAGAGTGCCCCCCAATTACCCACACTTATCCCTCCCCCCACTTCCCAATACATCTCTTTGAATGCCTTAGGTTGTGTGTCATTACACCTTTTCAGGGTTTAATACATGAGTGTTGACCACCTTTCACACTGGCCAGGGTCTAGCTCCAGCCTCCACAGATGAATGAAGACATTCAACCCTTGATTCTCTGGGTTATGCTGATTTCACTCAGCATAAGTTCTTCCATAGCCATCCATTTACCTTCAAAGGCTGCAACATCATTGTTTCTAATTGCTGAGTAAAATTCCATGGTATATATGTACCACAGTTTTTGGATCCATCCATCCAGTGAGGGACATCTGGGTTGTTTCCATAATTTAGCTATTGTAAATTGAGCTGCTATGAACATAGATTTTGCTGTGTCACTGTAGTGTGCTGATTCTAAATCCCCTGGAAAGATACCCAGGAGAGGAATAGCAGAATCATATGGTGGGCTCATCCCTTGTTTTTTGAGGATTTTCCACACTGCTTTCCAGAGGGGCTAGACCAGTCTGCAGTTCCACCAACAGTGTGTTAGTGTCCCTATCTCTCCACAACTGCTCCAGCATCTATTATTATTTTCTTCATTTTTGCCATTCTGACTGGTGTGAGGTGAAATCTTACGGTAGTTTTCATTTGCATGTCTCTGATTACTAATGATTTAGAGCACTTTTTCATGTATTCATTGGCTTGATCAATGTCCTTTGTTGAGAAGTTTCTATTTAGCTTTTTGGCCCATTTATTGATTGGGTTATTAGTGTTTTTGAGGTTGAAATTTTTGAGGATTTTGCAGATTCTGGATGTGAGACCCCTGTCAGAAGAATCATAGGCCATGATTCTCTCCCATTCTATAGGAAACCTCTTGACAATTTTGATTATTTCCTTGGCGGTGCAAAAGCTTTTTAGCTTTATGACATCCCATTCACTGATTTTTGACTTTACTTCCTTCACTTTAGGAGACAGGTTGAGAAAGTCTTTGCCTACTCCCAAATGCTGAAGTGTTGGACCTAATTTGTCTTCCATCAGTTGCAAAGTGGCTGGTTTAATTCCTAGTTCCTTGATCCATTATGATTTGATTCTCATGCAAGGTGAAAGATAAGGGTCTAATTTCAACTTTCTGCAAGTGGCTATCCAGTTTGTCCAGCACCATTCATTGAATAGGCTGTCTCTCCTCCATGTAATATTTTGTCCCCCTTTGTCAAAGATCAGATGTAAAGATTTGGGGGTTTGTTTCAGGGTCTTCTCTTCTATTCCATTGGTCTTGTTTCCTATGTTGATGGCAGTACCATGCTGTCTTTGTTACTACAGCTCTATAGTATAGTTTTAGATCTGATATGGCAAAACCACCTGTTTTGTCTTTCTTGCTTAGTAATGTTTTGGCTATTCTGGGTTTCTTATTGTTCCAAATGAATTTAGGAATGTAACTTTAAAAAAGTGATGGTTGCTTACCATATTTATAAAATCAAGAATTTCAAACACAAAAGGAAGGATATTACCAACCACCTAAACAGTGATTTTCAAACTTATTATGTTAGCAAATGCTTTTTTTTCTCACCTAACAAAAAGAAGAATAATTAAGAACAGCTGTTGTGACACTATAGACTGGTCTCACCTTAGCCACTGCTGAGACATCTTGGAAAATAGCTCTGAATTCAGGCTAGTGTGAAAACCAATTAATTTAGACTCCTTCTTCCCCATTAAAACTAACAAACTTGCATAAGTTCTAACTTAACCAAAATTATACAGGTTGAACTTGGAATCAAGGCCTAGCACTCCTCACCCAGGACTCTTTCATATGGTTCTGCTTCTAGAATTTAAAAATAAAGGGGACAGAGGCATCAGTGCAAATCAAAGAATGAGACAAAGGCAAAAATCTTTGATCACGCTGGTACTGTGGTCAGGGGAAAGTGAAAAATGAGACTTTGACAGAACTCAGGAGAACAGGGTCAAAGAAGGAAGAGGGAACATTAAGAGTTTACACCAAGAGTGGCAAGGAGGTTTTATCTTAGTTTAACTAAGACTAAACTAAGTCTTAGTTTGATCAATTAATAAAACCTGCTCCCCACATACACAGAGACGTTTCAGAGCAATGAAAGTCACAGGCTGGACCTAAACCCAGGCTTGGGAGTAAATTAAACAAACTCATGTATTAGATCCATAGAACAAAAATGCAAAATGTTAATATTTATGAGCTACGGTTGCAAGATACTTCATAAGATATTTGAACAAGCTATGCTGCATACCTGTGCAAAAATGTAAATGTTTAATCCCAATGTCAAATATTTTTGAAGAATAACAAGGATGGGAGGAGAAGGGGAAATGTTGGAGCTGAGATAAAGCAAGGTACATTCCAAGCAGTTATAAATGTCACTGTATATACTATAGCAGTATATATTAAAATGTTCTTCATAGATATAAGAATTATGTCACTGTATTTGGGTGTTTTTTTAAGGAACAATACAGGACCCAGAAGAAAGGCAAGGGGATCAGGGGAGGGGAGGAGGGAGATAGAGGGATGTGGAGAGGGAAGGATATTGAACAAATCGTATTGCTGAATTGTGTGCATCTAGGAATATGTGACAACTAATCCCAACATTATGTAAAACTATAATGCACTAATAAAAAATAGATAAAAAAAACAAAGGCCTGGGTTCTATCCCCAGCACCAGGTGGTAGAGAGGTGGGATGCAAAATGATTTAGATCAAAGAAGATTCCAAAGAAGCTTAGCACACTGGCTAATATTTTTTGCCTTCATGACTTACATTTAGATTTTTTTTTTTTAAAGATAGAATCAACTTTAGTTTTTCATCTGACCTTTGTTTCTCTGCCACTTGGTTGTGTATATGGTGCTGGGGTTTGAACCCAGATCCTTGTGCATGTCAGGCAAGACCGCTGAACCACCACTTCTGTCCCTACGTTTAGATTAACAAGAAAGACGTAGCATAAAAACGTAAGGGAAACTGGCAAGGAATATAATAAACAATTTCTTCCCTCCACAGACTCCAATCACACTGAAGCATGAGCAGAAACATGCTGAAGGCAGCCTTGGCTATGTCTGTTTTTTTTTTTTTTTTTTTTTTTTTTTTTTAAGAGAGAGGAGGAGAGAGAGAATCAATTTTTATTGAGGTTTTCACATGGCTTTCGCTGCTCCAATACTTAGTTGTGTACATGGGTGCTGGGATTTGAACTCACGTACTCGTGCATGCTGGGCAAGTGCCGTAACCGCCGAGCCATCGCTCCAGCCCCTTTCAGGGCTATTTAGAAGGATGTTAAGCATACATGAAAATGCTAATTTTTTTTTCAAAAAGAGAGAAGTATCAAGAGTAAAATTACACCAAGATAAATAACCTTTTTTTTTTCTTAAAAAAAAACCTTGTCAATGGGCAAAGATCAAAGAGGTTGATACATTGTGTGATTGGTAAACTGCAGGGAAATGGTCTCATATATTTTATTCTAGGCACAATACCTGTTGTCAGGTTTGAGATTTGATTTTTACCCTTCTTGCAAAGTGATTAGTTTACATTTGTTTTTATTTCATGGATGCTGGAATAAGACAACAGACTTCTGGATTGGAGACAAAAGCACTATTTTCTTTTTTTTTTTAAGAGAGATGTAGTGCTGGGATTTGAACTGGGGTCCCTGCGTGTATCAGGCAAGCACTCTACTGCTGAGCCACCTCTCCAGTCTCACAAAGCACTTTCTTCCAGCGCAGCACAGAGTCAGTATTAGATGTTTCTGTCAGTTTCTTTTGCCCCCAAAATCCCACAGGGACAATATTAAATCCAGATAGAGCCAAATTTCTTTGTCCTGGAGAGCATCTTATCCCTTCAAGCTACGCACTGGAAATCCAACCATGAAAAATGGCCCAGGCGGAAGAGTCAGGTCCTGCATTCTTGTCATATCGTGTAGAACTGGGGAGTATCAAGTTGGGCAGTTTAGCCATACAATAAACCTAACTTTTGACCTAGCAATTCCACTTTTAGTAATCTGTCCTGCATATTTACTCTCCCATATATAAAAGGATGGCAGAAGACGTTATTTATTCTAATACTGTAATAGGAAAAGATTTAGAAATGACTGAATGGCTATTAATATGAGACTGGTTTGGTCATTAACACCATCCAATGGAATATTATTCAGTGATAATAAAGAATGAAGAGTTCTGTGGAGTGTTTGCCGTAGCACTACAAAAAAACAGTATCCATGCTAGTAAAGTTGCCAAGACACACTGCACATTGTCAAGTGAAAATAACAGAATATATATATACATATATACACATATGTATATATATATTCTGTTGTATGTATATATATATTCTGTTATTCTGTATATATATATATAAAACATTCTCTATTTCTGTAGGAAGCAATAAAGAACACAAAGTCATTTTCTTATACTGTACTACACAAGATTTCATTTCTGTCAGGATGCACAAAAAACTATCATTTATTGTTCTTGGGGAGCTGAACTGAATGACTGCAAAAAAATTTTTTTTTTATCTCCTTTTAGATGTTTTGTTTTGTTTTGAAACTTGGGATAGAAATTAGGGGCACTTTACCACTGTGCTATTTTTTATTTTGAGACAGGGTCTCACTAAGTTGCTTAGGGTCTTGCTAAATTGCTGAGGCTGGCCTCAAACTTGCAATCCTCCTGCCTCAGCCTCCTGAGTTGCTGGGCTTACAGGTGTGGGCAGATATTTTGAAACCATATGGCTGTACCCATTCGAAAGCACCATATATATTTGATATCCCATTTAAGGTACTCAACAACCCTACAGAGGGGTACATTTTGCCCCCATTTTATAGAAGAGAAGGTGGTCACAGATCCACTGCCGGTTTTAGTCTCTGTGTCTTACTGAAAACTCATTTTCCGTACACGAGGCCTTCCTGAGACAAAGCCTTGTCTGGCAGGGTGCCTCTTCCCTACCTTCTCGTGCCAGTGACTCTGTCAGTGGTTTCCAAACTTGGCTGCATATGAATCACCAGGAAAGTGTGTGTGTGTGTGTGTGTGTGTGTGAGAGAGAGAGAGAGAGAGAGTGTTGGGAGGGTTACAACACACTGATAAAAACAAGATCTTGTAAGTTCTAATAAAGCATGACACCAACTAAGGGATTTGGACTCAAAATTTTAATAATAAATTGTGCCAGTAGAAGCTTTTCAAAGGCAAATGATATATCAATAAATAATAGTTAAGTTGAGTTCCTGAGAAAGAACCTACCACATGAAAGTATGTCAGAGCGCTGTAAATAACATGGCATTACGATAGAGGAATACTGTAAGTCATGATACAAGCACAGCAGACTTCAGGATATGCCATTCATACAAATGTAAACCAGTACACAGGAATTGTTTTTAGACACTGATAAACTTGTGCGGTTGCCTAGATACATACTAAATAATGGATACGTTACGCTACGAATGTCAAGGAAAATATGTGGAGTAATATCATGAAACATAGGACGCATCAGTTCTTTTAAAAAGCAAAAAAGAATTGAACGTTTTACTCAAATACAAATCACTTTAAATAGGAACCATACTAATTTGAAATAAGGAATATTTTGTGTGTTTATCTATATAGTTATATATACACGTATATGTCTAAGAAAATATGTATGGCTTAATTTTTTTAATTCCAATGTTACTTTGAAGATTCTTTTTTTTTTTTTTACAAAAGAATGCATTTAAACAAATGTTTAAATGATTTGAACAATACCTTTGTCAATATATTGTTTAAACCAAGTTAAGATTTGATACTTCAAAGCACACTAAAAAAATATGAAAGAATCATAAGAGTATTCAGTTTCATCTCGTAATTTCCTTTAAGCTTTCAGTGCAGGCTATTGGTGAAAAAAATTAAAGAGTAGGGTCCTAGCTACTGGATTCCACTCACCAGCTATACCAAGGAGGAGCATCCTGACCAGAGAAATGGACTCAGATCTATGATTAACTTAAATTGTTTCGGTATAGCTGAATCAATCCCTTTCAATGTATGTAAGTTTAGTATATGAAAAATGTTTGTTTACTCCCCAAAGAATCCAATCATACCCAAGACACACACACACACAAAAATCACTTCTCAGTTCCACATCTGTGTTTCTTTAACAAAACAATAAGGGATACAATCATAGCGAAGGATTCACCCACATGATACGTTATCAGCACATTGTCTAGAATACCTCATTTAAAAACACTCGGTAAAAACATATTCACAGGACCTGCTGTGAATTGCAAGATTCGGTAATTTTATAATAGAAAAACCCTGCTCATGCAGTTACTTTCCACACGCCAGACACTCAAAATCACACCCATATCACTCTGCTCACACTTTCTATTATACTATAATATGCAAAAAGCAAAAAGCAAAAAAAGAAAAGAAAAAAGCAGCTTTTAACGTTATAACACAATTTTGAAATGTGGGAAAAAAATACAAAACAAAAACCATTGTGTGGATAAAATGGTCTCCGTGACATCTGAGCAGAGCTTTATGGTTTCTTTTTTTAAACATTATTGCACAGAGATTTCTTATCACATGTTCTTCAGTTTTTATGTCTTCCTAAATGTGAATAAGTGCTATGGATAAAATACAAATGTAGAATATAACAGCAGCATGATTTGTCAAAGTTAATCCCTATAATTTAGTAAGAAAAATGGATATCAACAAAATAAGTGCTCTTTCTAATGTACTAAACTTTTAAAAATCTTATTTTAATGCAGTGAAGGCAGTCAAAGCCAATTCCAAGAGGTGTTGACCCTTCCTGATACCCATCACCCAGCATCTAGAAATGAAGGTCTGTTAGGTTTGAGTCTCTTTCTTTTTTTAAGTTTCTTGTTGGTTTTGGGTTTCTTGGCAAAGACCAGGGATTCAAGTGATGTGATCAACTGACCAGCTGCAAACTACCTACCCTGCGCCTCCCCATCAGCCTGTTCAGGAGCCCACATGGCCCCCAGACCTCTGAAGAAGCCAGCTGCAGGCCCCAGGGTCACCCATTACACATACACTGGTTGGCAGCCTTCAGTCTGGTCCACCAGATCAGAAGTTTCCAAATCTGAGTTCTCAGACTTCAAAGCTTCTGCTCCTGAAGGCTTTGGGCATCTAAAGGGGTAGCCATTGTCATCAAAGAACCTCCGGAAGGTGAATTCATAGAACGCATGCTCAGGATGCTTGTTACTGGGGGAGGTGAGCGTGTCCCAGGTCTTGGTGCTGCCTTCGCTAGCCTCGTTCCAAGGGCTTTCTTCATCTACGGGGTCGAAATTTGAGGTGTCCATGGGGTGGCTGATGGTGGGAACGTAGGGGGCTGGCTGCTTCCGGATGTCGCTGGAGAAGTCAATGGCACTGAAGAAAGGGTGGGCCTTCAGGTCGTCCGCTCCATCCCGCCCCAGGCGGCAGTCAGCGGAGCAGCACAGCTTGGTGATGAGGTCCCTGGCCTCTGGGCTCAGCTTCACCTGGGCTGGAATGTGCAGCGTGTTCTCCCAGTTTATCACCTGAAGAGACAATCGTGCCAAAGTTTTAGTTTCTTCTGACTCAAGGCCCAGCTGGGGCAGATGACATGGCTTTTAAAGTAGCCCAGCTGCATAATGGAAGGGCAGTTAGACAACAGAAGCAGCAGCGTGCATCCGGGCAGCTCTAATGCAGTGTGGTTTCTGGAGGTGACTCACAGCCCAAGGCTTGGGATGGTGAAGTGAAAACACACGGAAAGATACCGCTATTTTTCTATCAGAGGTACTGTTTAGCCAAAGAACTTTGTACTTTCCACAAGGATGAAGAGACTGACTGATGTAGGAGCTGCTTCTGTAGCTATGAATGGATTTCCGCTATACCATCACAGAAATGCAAAACTCACTGTAACTGAGGAAGGGTTGGTTGGTTGGTTGGTTTTTCTCCTGCTGGAGATTAAACTCAGGGCCTTGAGCATAGTAGGCAAACACCCAACCACTGTGCTACATCTCCAGAAATGGTTGATGGGGATTTTGTAGGAGACAGAAAAAAAGGTAACGTCACACATGACTGACCTTTGGCCTTCGCCTCATGTTCACTATGCTCAACCGCCATACACAGCTATCTAGAAGTTCATTACATACATCGTCAAGGAGCTGTGTCTACTGTGAGCAGAAACCTTAAGGTTTGTACTGATTATACTTACACTCAGGGGGTGGGACAAGGCCAGTATAAATGACTATCAGCTGATGGGACAGGACAGTGGGTGATGCATAGAAAGAGGTGGGCGTGTGAGAGGCCTTTAAACCTAAGGCGTTCTTTGATTTTGGCAAAGCTAAAACTATGAAACTCAGAAGAAAACACAGGGTAAAGTCTGGACGTTGGATTTGGTAGTGATTCTTGGATGATACCAAAGCATAGGCGGCAATATAAAAACTAAATTGGATATCAAGAAAATTAAAAATTGTGTGTATCAAAGGGCATCAGTGACAAAGTGAAAAAGCAATCCAGAGGACAGAAGAATATATCTGCAAAGCACATGTTTGAAAAGGAGTTAATATCTAGAACATACAAAGCAACAACAAATAATCTGATTTAAAAGGGGGGGTCAAATATCTTTAAAAAGCGGTATCTCCAAAAATAGACAAATGTCAATAGCTACATGAAAATATGGCAAATATACTCATCATTAGGTAAATACAAATAAAACCACAATGAAATACCACTTCACACCCACTAGAATGGCCACTATTGAGAAAAAAGATGGGTGCGGGGTGGGTAAATAAACACAGGCAAGGATGTGGATAAAAGGGGCTGGAACGGTGGCTCAGCGGTTGCAGCGCTTGCCTGGCATGCGCAAGTACATGGGTTCAAACCCCAGCACCACGTACACAGTCTCGGGGCAATGAAGGCCACAGGAAAAACTAAATAAAATTGATTCTGTCTTTCTCTCGCTCTCTCACTGTCCCTCTATCTTAAAAAAAAAAAAAAAAAAAAAAAAAAAAAAAAAAAAAAAAAAAAAAAAAAAAAAAAAAAAAAAAAGGATGTTTATAAAAAGCAGTATACCCTACTGCTGGGACTGTAAATCAGCACTTTGAAGAGGGAGAAAATCCTGACGCATGCTGTAACAGACGACTCTTAGGGATGTTATGCTAAGATAAATAAGGCAGTCACAGAAGACATGATTCCACTTATAAGGTACCTAAATTTGGCATTCTTCACAATTTGGCAGTTCCCTAAAAGTTAAGCATGGAATGACCATATGACCCAGAAATTCCACTTGTGGGTATATATATCCAAAATAATTGAAAGCAGGGACTGAAACAGGTACCTGTACACCCACATTCATAGCACCATTATTCACAAAAGCCAAGAGGGGAAACAACCCAGATGTCCATCAATGGATGAATGGATAAACAAAATATGGTACACACAAAGGACTATAGTTCAGTTCTAAAGAGGAAGAAGCTCCTGGCACATGCTACAGCGTAGATGAACCCTAAGGACATTATGCTAAGAGAAATAAAACTGTCAACTCTGGTAAATTCAGAGACAGAAAGTGGGACAGAGGTTTCATGGGCCCAAGGATACTGAAGGGGGGACAGGCAGTGATTGTTCCACCAGTACACAGTTTCTGTCTGGAATGATGAAAACATCTGGAAACAAAAGGTGGAGCTGGTCACGTGGTACTGCGAATGCACTTAATGGCACTGAATCGTGTATTTCAAAATGGTTAAAATGATAAATTTTGTTATAAACATTTTACCTCAGAAAAGAATCTGAGTTACTATGTAGGCAAATTGGTGAGTGGTTCAGCATTCACTAAGGATATAGAAAACGCCACGCTGCAATTGTATTGTTCTTAGAGTGAAACTAAGCCTTCATTTAAGGCTTTTTTCCTAAACTAAATTTAGGCTCTACTATGGACTCTGGGGCATATGAACAGTTCCTAGAATTGTGCGTCAGTGGATAAGGCCACGGAGGCTTTCAGATGCTCAATTCAATCCCTAACTAATAAATTTATTTCAGAAAGCAGATGGTTATTTCTAAAATGAAGGATTTAATATTAAATGCTTAGCTGGCAGATTTAATTTCAAATGAGTATTAGGAATATATATATATACAACCAGCTTAACCACCTAGCTGATAATCTGCAAACACCGGGCCATAACATCCAGATGAGCACACTCATCTCTTTAGCTTTCTTCATAAAGTTCTGTTTGTTCTTTGCAAGGTAGGTACAGCCGGTGGGAAGAGGTGGTCTATGTGTGCCTTCCCTGCTTCTCACTGTGCGGGTCTTGCCCGGGAATAGCAAGATGCCATAATGACATTGGATTATAATTTTCAGATACACAAATATATGAAGACTCAGGTCTAACTTTGTAACCTTACGTATCAAAACAAAAATTTTAAAAATGGGCAAGAGTTGGGTACAGTGGTGCATACCTGTAATCCCATCCACCTGGAATGCCGAGGAAAGAGAAATGCCTTGGCTACATAGTGAGACCCTGTCTCAAATAAAAAATAAAGAGGACTGGCAAGGTAGCTCAGTGGTAGAGTGTTTGCCTAGCATGTGCAAGGCCCTATGTTTAATCCTAATAATTTACAAAGGCAACATTACTTTAAAATAACCTCAGTATATAGAACTGCCATTTCTATCCCACTCGGAATAGGAAGAGGTCAAACACAGATAAATACAGAAAGCATGGTGCTCAGCAAAAAGTTCCTTTCTACTTACCTTCAGCTGGGTTTCTGTGGGAGTAGGGGCCAGAAACGGTGGCTGTCCCACCAACATCTCGAAGAGAATCACACCAACACTCCACCAGTCACAGAGCTGAGTGTACCCTGAAAGACAAAGGTCACTGAATCCCTGCACCGGCACATTCTCCTCAAAGGTACATTCCGTAGACCCTGACTATGCTGATTTCCTATGAAGTGGGAAAGCAGCTGACGTGGTGTTGTGCTAGAAGAAGAGAGACCTTCCTAAGTGCCTGTCCCTGCACAGGTGGACTCAGAACGGTGGGCTGGAAGGGGCTGGGCTCAGGATGCTACAGTCACCAGGGGGGTGCCACAGCCACGTACTTTCTTCTTTTCAATCATTTGTCTGTTATAAATACAGAAGTTTTTATAGAAAAAAAATATTTTTAAGTTTAAAATGATTATTGATATTATTAGCAATAATACTAGATGGTAATCAGAATGTTAAGTTCTTGCTGGGCATGGTAGCACACACCTAAAATCCCAACTACTCTGGAGGCTGAGACAAGAGGACTGAAAGTTGAAGGACAGCCTCGGCAACTTAGGAAGACCCTATCTCAAAATAAAATAAAAAGGGTCAGAGATGTAGCTTAGTGGCAGAGCACACGAGTTCAATGCCCAATACCAAAAAAAAAAAGTTTTTAAAGATCACATAAATAAACACACATAAAACAAAATGATTGGGGAATGGACAAGTGAGGATGCAGGGGTGATTCCTGGGGAGGCTTCTTAATCAATCTGGGAACAAGTCGAAGAATATAAACATGAGAAGGATTAGAGCAGGCTATTTTGGCAAAGGGGACAACAGGACAACGTTCACTGTAACCCAAGACATTCTTTGTACGAGATTCTGACGGAGTCAGGCATTCCTCAGAAAGTCCCCATTAAGGGTAATGAGGGACAGCCTCAAGGATGTGGTGAAGTATGTTTATTTATCTTTGATTTTCTCCCACTTTTCCTTCAGAGCCCCAGGTCCCAGTCAAGCCAGGATAGTCCTGATGTCACCTAAGCTTTCCTATGTGGGAAACATACATTGAGCAGTCAGCTTCCATCCAGTCTCTTCCGGCCCAGGCTGGCACTAGAGGCTACAGAATAACCCTGACCACTGGTTGCTCTGGAATGGTTCACGTGGCAGGGGAATGAGGCCTTTCCAGGACAGGTACCAGCGTCAGTATTCACAAGCTCTTGAGGAATATGCTGCTGAGGGGTTCAGTAATCTGCCTTCAGTTACCGCAGCCAGCAGAGAAACCTCAACTTGAGCAGGGTCTTGCCTGCTCTAAAGACTTCAACAGCGCGTGTGACTTGGGCAGCAGGAACAGGCTGCCTAAGTCTAGCTTTCTCACATGCGCACATCAACAGCCTACTTCACTACAGGCCATGAAGGATCACCGAAGGACTCTCCTGCTCTGAACCAACCAGATGTTGTATTTGTGAGAATGCGGCATCTATCTATCCAGGAGACAAATTTTATTGACTACTGGTGATTTTATGCACATCACTGTCTGCAAATCTTACCTCCTAGGAGGTTTTGGGCTAGCAGGGAGATTAGGCAGAAAACAACGTTTGTGTGTTGGACGTATAACTTGGCTGGGAGCTTGGGCAAGGGAGAGTTAAGGTATATCACACAAATGATGGTTTAGGCAGTAGTATCCTGTGGCCCAGAGCTGTTTCCATCATCTGACGCTGTAGAGACCAATTCTAAAGCCATTCCCTGGGGTCTCAGGTAGAAAGCCCACACCCTACACATCCCAGCCAGAGGAAAGGGCAGACAGACATTGGCCCAATGGAGTGTGAAGCCAGGGCGTGTCCAGAACAGAGGTGAGAAGCAGGAGGCTCATCTGGTAGGGATAGTTTAGCTCTCAGCCTAAGTACTACAGGAACACTTAGTCTTGGAAAGCCAGAGATGGAGAGAATTCTCAGAGGCCACCTCCACACAGCTGAAGGCAGGGGCGGCCTGAAGGTGGCCGTAGGCTGTGGGGGCAAGCTGCCCACTGGCATACCTTTGCGCAAGAGCACCTCCGGCGCGATGTAATTTGGGGTTCCAACCAAGGAATGTGCCAGGCACCTCTGGTGCTGCTTCCGCGCTCTCTGCTCCAGAGTCTTCAGCCTGTCCCCACATCGACAGTTAGACACATCGTCCCACAGGTCGCTGGGCTCCATGCTGTCCTGTCTGATGTGGTTCCCTTTGGCCAGGAATCAGGGGGAGTGAGAGAAGAGAACAAAAAAATAAAATGACTTCGCTGCTCAACAATGAAACAAAATTGATAGCTTAGAACAGAAGAGCAGCTCCAATCATCTTTGTTAGGACAAAGAATCTCCCCTAACCGCTCCACTGGCACAGCTTGTTCCTGAGCTTGGAGACACAAGTTGCAAGGTACACATTAGTGCCAAGGCAGAAACGATGGCTGAAGAACAAACCACATTGTGCTGAGCTGGCAATGAGACACCGAATAAGATAGGCTGCAAGAAATGTGGGGCCTCATTCTCACGCTAGTATCAAAAGGCTAACACCTGTTCAGCAAGACATCTTTTCTGATACGTGTGGAGAAACTTAAGAGAGGATTGAAAAAATATGAGCAAAATATGACTTAAATTCCAGAAAAAGTGCATGATTTAGGTTCATTTTAAGTTTTTTTTAAAAGTCTGAGCTATGGGATTAAAATAGCTATTTCAAGCATCCCAGCCATTAAGAAGACAAGCAGCAGCTGTTTTTGACCTTTCCAGACAGCAGAACCACTGGAGATGGAGTTCAGCCATATATTAGACAGATTCAGGTTAGCTCTGAGAGAGGACTCCTTGGGAGGCAGAGACCTCTACTTATTTATTTTTTACCCAGGCAGGCCCCTAATTCCTGGGCTCAAGTAGTCCTCCTGCCCTAGCTTCCTGAATAGTAGGGACTACAGGCATGTATCATTGCTCAACCTTTATTTTATTTTTTTATTTTTCAGGGCTGAGGCTCGAACTCAGGGCCTTGTGTGTGCTAGGCAAGCGCTCTGCCACTGAGCTAAATCCCCAACCCCAACCTTTATTTTTTAAGGCTTGTTTAAATAGGGTAGGGTGATAGCTTTTCATAAAGGTCCCATGACAACATACTGATCTAAAATGTAGAAAACTTAAATCCATTAACAATGACTTTTGTCCTATTGGTCCAAATGTGGAATAGTTATAAAAACTTAAATATAGGGGCTGGAGCAGTGGCTCAGTGGTACAGTGCTTGCCTGGCATGTGCAAGGACCTGGGTTCTCACCCCAGCACCACATACACATCTAAGTGTTGGAAAAACAAAAACCAGAAGAAAAAAAGAAATTGATTCTCTCCCTCTTTCTTAAAAACAAAACAAAACAAAATACAACCAAAACACCCCCTTAAATATAGTTCAGAATTATATAATCATACAGAATTATAATTATGGTATAATATTAATTAATACAATGACATTTATAAGCTCTAAATTATGAACTCTAACATATTTTAATGACCCTGTATGGATTCTGTTGAAGTGTTTGTAATTGAAAACCTGGGACTTACTGGGTTAAAAAAAATCCCACACATTTTATACTCTCTTCCTTTAGGGGGGAAGGCTATTACAAAGTATACAATAATGAAGTGATAGTTAATTTTAAAATGATTAGGAGCCACTGGAAAGGAGAATAATTGCTCTATACGATTAAGCCACACCCAGATGCGGAAAGTGGATACGGCTTCCGAGTACAATACCTTTCTGGTAGTATTTGGAATTGTGAGTCCATCGGAATCCAGTGCAGAGGCCAAAATCTGTCAGTTTGATATGACCATCAAGATCTATCAAAATGTTGTCAGGCTTGATGTCTCGGTGGATGAAACCCATCTTGTGGACACTCTCGATGGCCAAAGTCAACTCTGCGATGTAGAACCGGGCCAGGTGCTCAGGGAAGACCTCCATCCGGATCAGCAGGCTCATCATGTCCCCCCCAGGGATGTAGTCCATCACAAAGTACAGGCTGTCTTTGTCTTGGAAGGAGTAGTAGAGTTTGACCACCCACTCATTGTCTGCCTCAGCCAGGATGTCCCTCTCGGCCTTGACGTGGGCCACCTGATTCCTATTCAGGACGTCTTTTTTCCGCAGGGTCTTCATGGCGTACAGGGCATGAGTGTCTACCTTACAAGCAAGGCATACTTCTCCAAAGGCACCGATCCCCAGGGTTTTGATTTTCACAAACATGGACTTGTCCATTTTGGCCCTCTTCAGCCGGTTGTAATTAGATTCCTTCTGGTAGAGGATCTTCCTCATCTGTTCCTGCTCAGCCTCACAGAGTCCAGCCTGCAGACAAGGAAAATCAGAAGGAAAAGTCACCTTAGAGAGATATCATGACCCTGGAACTGAGATGACTTGACAGAAAGGAAAACACAGAAGAATTGGTCTAATACACTACAAGCAAGATAAACGTCAGCTTATCTCTTATTTCTATATGTAGATACGAGCCTGGAATCTGGAGGTCAGACAGAATAGGTGACTTTAGGTTCCAAAACTAAGGAAAGCCTCCTTTAATGAAAGGTGGTGGGAAAGGGGACTATAATATTCCTAGAGCTCCAAGAATACTTCACTAGCTTAGAGGAAATGGGAAACAAGTTAATGCATATGGACAACAGGAAGAACATACATTTGGTCTTTAAAATTTGGAATGATCAGTTTCATGTGATTTAAATTTACTGTTATACTTTAATTTGAATAATTTCATTAAAAATTATCTTCTCTAGAGACTGGAGTGGTGGCTCAATGATAGGGTGCTTTCCTGGCATGCACAAGGACCTGGGTTGGATCCCCAGCACCATGTATATAACTAAGTGAAGGAAAAACAAAAACCAGATGAAAAAATAAAATTAACTCTTTCTCTAAAAAAGAATTTACCTTCTCTAGCACTTGATTATCAATTGAGGTATATTTAAAACATTCTTTACCAATTAAAAACTTAAAGGATAAATAACCAGATTACTACTAGATATATTTTTCTTTATGAATCCCAATTTCAATTTCTAAAAGTTCAAACTTTGTTTCTACCCTTCCAAAATATTAGTAAGCAAATCTTGATGAAATTTATTTAGGGACAGACCATAAAAAATTTGCTAATTTGCCTTTTAGCAACAATATGAAGAGCTATCACAGAGTCTCCTGAAATCACAGCAAAGAGGAAATGAGAAAGGGAGACATTCACATTTGTGCCTGGATCCAAAACCAGATTATGGCCTTTGATATGGTTAGTGATAAAGGTGTATCAACGGGGAACAGTACTTCCCTGCCATGCTTCCTACTACCAGTGGAGGGAAAAGCCAGGAGCAGACAGTAAGAATAAAATGAGGAATTACTTTGGCCATTTCTTGTTCAAGCTGCAGCCTTCGGTTGACCTTCTGCTGGTACGTTTTTATGACATTTTCCACGTGCTGCTCCATGAAGAACTTGAAGGCATATGGGGAGTAGCTCTTGATGCGCGATTCTCTCTTCTCTTCATCTCTGCTATTTTTGCGGACTGGCACTGGAGAGGTCTGAATCTGCTTCTTATCCTTGCTGCCTTTGTCCCCCTTGGCAGTCTTGTGGCTCTTGTCACTCCTGTCAGTGGGCTCTGTGGCTGGGCCCCCACGGAGGCTCTGCTCCACACCAGCACATAGACTGTCCAGGTCGTATTGCTCAGACTTGCTGTGCAGCAGCAGGTGTTTGGGGTAGGGTGGTGGTGGGCACCTGCGGTCAGGGCCGCTGTATTCCACGTCTAGCGGGTAGACGCCAGCGGCGCCCAGGCCCAGGTTGTGCTCATCCTTGGTGTCCAGGCTCTCAGTGGCTGGGGTGGGCGCAGGCACCCAGGCAGGGTGGGAGGGCCCCACGGCTGTCTGTGGCTCAGGCCTCAGCACCCGCACGCTCTTCACTGGGTGTAGGATGTGCGCAGCTGTCACGGTGGTGACGGTGTTGGGAGCAGGCAGGGAAGGCTCAGCCTGGCCTGGTGCGCTGGCCCGCGGCTGCTGACTGTTGAAGGAGTTGGTCCTGCTGGGTCCTGGGCCATCAGGCCGGAAGGCCACGTGCTGGCGTGGCGCCTCCAGGCCGGGCTTCTGCAATGAGTCACGGCGGGCCAGCGTAGATGCTGGCCATGGCTGCACTGGGGCACCACCCAGGTCATAAAGGTCCACATTGAGGCTGTTTCTAGAAGGGACCAGCAGGCTTTGTGGGGGGCTGTCACCAGTGAACACCTGGCCCCGGGTGCCCATCACGTGCAGCTGGTGGGCACCAGGGCCGGCCTGTTTGTGGTGTGCATGTGGGCCATAGAGCCCGGCAGTGGGTGCAGGGAAGGCGAGGCCAGCGCCTGGTGGGCCCCCTTGGCCCTTGGGAGTCAGACCAGCATAGCCCCCAGACTCGGGTGGTGTCTTGCTCTGGAAGGAAGGGCTGCGCTGCACACCGTAGCCCAGCGGCTCTCCAGGCACTAGGAGGTGTGGCCGGCCGTAGTGTGCAGCTGCAAGTGGCAGGGACGGGCCGGTGGGGCAGGTGGCCGGGAAGTGTGGCCCCGCTGCCTCCATGTTGGCACCATAGGCCTTGGGTGGGTGCTGGGGGCCAGGCATGCTGTGGGGACCCACTCCAGGGAAGAGGAAGTCCACGTACTGCCGGGGAACCTCTTCCAGTGCCGCGGGGCCCTCGTAGCCTGCACCACCCAGCTGGTGGTAGGATGGGAACACGTCGCCTGTGCCTTCGAAGCTGGGCCTCCTCGTCACCGGCGTGGGCACAAGGCCCTTTCCTGCAGTGGAAAGAACAGGAAGAGGGATGTGATCAGCTGGTTCTGGCACTTTCAGGTTGATCCCCACTCTGCTGATGTCCTTGGGGCCAAGTTGTGGCACAGGATCTTCAACTCAGGGCTCCAACAGGGACCAATCATCTGAATATGGCATGAGGGGGAAAACTTCAGGCCCAAGGGCACAGAGGAGGGTCACAGGCCATAGGAAGGACAGTTTCCCAGTCCTGCTGGGGAGCATCCCTCACACCCTTGAGGACACAGCACCCAGGATCACCATCCTGCCATGCGAGGGACCATCTGAAGTCAGTTTTGTTTTCTGCAAGCCATGTCCAAGTTCTTTGGGACCGTAAGTTTACGGTTGCATGATTCTTAATCGCTTTCCTCTAACAAATGGTAGAATCAGCCACTGTCCAAACGCCTACTTTCCTTTCATCCGTTTTCTGAATTAAAGATTTTCTGGGATTTTTGTCTTTATTAAAACCAAACAAAACGATATATACAGAACAATAAAAACCACATAGAATCCCTTGGACGACCTCTGCTGCTTCCTTATTCCTGACTTTTCCATTTTGAAGATCTCTCATTTAAAACACACGCCTGGAAGGAAGGAGAAAGGCTCCTTTTATTTTCTTATGACTGCTTTGCTCTGCTTGATTTGGCAGACAGTACAGCAGTCCAAAGGCTGTGTCCCTCCCACCTGCCCTGGAAAACCTGGAGAGTGAAGACCTCAGCAGCCTTGGCAATACAGAGCTATCATTTGGCTGCGACTTCTGCTCAGTGCCAAGGCTAAGAAGATGCATCAGGGAACACACCACACCAAAAGGCAATTGGGAAGAAAATCATTACGGGGCTGGGGCTGTGCTTCCCTTTGGTACGGTGCTCTAAGACAGGCTGCAGAACTCTTAGGAATCATGGCATGCATGGCCAGCTGGAGACTGGGTAAGGAAACTCCTTAAGCAGAAAACAACAGAGACACGGGGGCTGGAGCAGTGGCTCAGTGGCTGGAGCGCTTGCCTGGCAAGCATGAGGACCCAGGTTCAAACCCAGCACCACATACACAACTAAATGTTGGAGAAACCAAGGCCAGATGGAAAAATGACTCTCTCTTTCCCTCTCACTCTTAAACAAACAAACAAAAACCAGAGATACAACTTACAAAGCCTGTGTGATTTTCTCATTCATTACATGAAGTGAGCTTCACCCCAGGTTTTCCACAAGATGGGGAAAATTCCATTGCAAATTATCATGAAACCTTTATTGCACCCCAGGGACTTCAAGTACCAAGAACAGGGTTCAACCATTCCATCCTCAGAGAGGTAGTAAGTGAAGCAGTGTAGGTGGCCTGAGCTGTTCCAGGGGACTTTGAGGGTAAGCCCAGCACACAGCCCACAGAGGCTGGCCCTGACAGGTGCGTGCCTTTGGGCAGCTTCTCTTGAAGGCTAGGGGGCATGAGAAAGGGTATGCTTCAGGATTGATAAGCATCCCTTTTAAAGACCCCAAGAGGCCCATCAGCAAGTAAAAAGAACATTTTTATTCTTACTCTATTGATTTTTTTCATTCTCTCTCTCTCTTTTTTTAAAGAGAGGGACAATGAAAGAAAGAGACAGAGAAAGAGAGAAACAACTTTATCTAGTTTTTCACATGGCCTTACACATATGAAACACACATTAGTTGTGTACGTGGTGCTGGGGTTTGAACCCGGGTCCTCGGGCTTGCCAGGCAAGCACCGAAACCGCTGAGGCACCGCTCCAGCCCTCTTGTTTCTTTCATAGTACCAGGGACTGAACCCAGCAATGAGCCACTTCTCCAGCTCTTTTCGTTCTTTATTTTGAGACAGGGTCTTGCTAAGTTGCTGAGGCTGGCTTTGAACTTGTCATCCTTCTGTCTCAGCCTCCTGAGCAGCTGGGATTACAAGAATGTGCCACCATGTCTCCGGATTTTTTTCCAATCATTCATAAAACAAAATAGGCATACAGATGCTCCAGACTGGACACACCACGGATTCAGATAGGGTGGGGTGAGCACCCAGGAAGGTCCATGCGGCTGGGTCCCTCCATGCCCCAATTGTCACGGGAGAGCAGGCTTAGCTTACCTGTTAGAAACATAACCTAATATGCTAAGAGACTTATTAACCAAGGCCAGGCTGGACCTCTTCCTGCAAACTGATCTGTGTTCTCAAATCATAAATCCTCTACCCCACTACACTGCCGGTCTGGGCTCACCTGGGGAGGTCTGCTTAATGACTCGCACAATTTGCTCATTCCTGGGGTCCAGGTAACCCATCTTACTGATGTATTCCAGGGCGGCTTCAATACTTCTGCTGCCGGTCTGCTTGAGTGCTCTGCCAGCCATTTCCTAGGAAGGAAGCATGGAGAGGTAAGAGTGTGTTCCACCACCGGTGACTTCTCTCCCTACTCTGTGCCTGACTGTGCTGTGACACTCTGCCTCTCTGTGGCTGCTGGAGCCCCATGAGGTGCTACGGATGACCCAGAATATGCATGTCCCAGATGCCTGATGACAAAAGCCAAGCACATTCCACATCACAGACTATATCCTGTGTCAAGAACATATGAGAATTTTGATGGTGGATCTGAAAGAAACCACGTTTTTCTCCTTAGAGAACTTTTGTGGCTAGATTGGTAAATTCAAAATGAACCTCAAACCAGAAAAGTTTCATGGGAACAAGAACTGCAAGAGTCAGGGAACCTGGCTTTAATCCCAGCTCACCCCAGGCTAACTCTGGGACCAGTTGATGAGCCCCAGAGGAAAGGGTATAGCTGCTGAAAAGTCATTTCTGAGATGATTATTTTAAAAAACGTTTTTATTAGAGCATTAAAGAAATACATAATAGTGGGGTTCATTTTGACATATTCACAAATGCATATAATTTGTTCCATTTTAATCCCTAGAATTTTTCCTTTCCTTCCTGCTGAATTCCTTCCTGTACTGGTCTTTCTTCTATTTATTTATTATTTTTAATTGGTGCACTATAGTTATTCATAGTGATATATTCAAACATGCACGCAGTATAATTTGGTTAATCACATTCTATTGTTCCTCCTCTTTCCAACCTTCCCCTCTCCCCCTTGACCTCTCCTTTCTTTATTCAACTGTTATCTCTTACTGTTTTCATAAGAATGAAATGCTTATTGAATGCCTAATGTTTACAATGACCAGTGTAGGCTACAGCAGTAGAGACTTACCCTTAGGATCTGACTAGAAAGAAAAAGAAAAAGTCACACTAGGACAGCCCTGGAGCCCTGTAGGCACAGAACTGATCTCTTAAAGTTGCTTGTGGGCATCTAGGTTGTTTCCATAATTTCACTATTGTAAATTGAGCTGCTATAAACATTGATGAAGCTGTTTCTCTGTAATAAGCTGATTCTAGCTCTTCTGGGAAAATACCCAGGAATGGAATAGCTGGGCTGTAGTGGTTCCATCCCTAATTTTTTTGAGGAATCTCCACACTGCTTTCCAGAGTGGCTGTACTGGTCTGCAGTCCCACCAACAGTGTCACAGTGTTCCTTTCTCCCCACAGCCCCTCCAGCATCTGCTATTGTGCATATTTTTCATCTCTGCCATTCTGATAGGAGTGAGGTGGAATCTCAGGGCAGGTTGCATTTCTCTGATTGCTAGTGATGGAGAACACTTTCATATGTATCTACTGGCTTTTTTAACTTCCTCTGTTGAGAAGTTTCTGTTTAGTTCCATAATCCATTTATTGATTAGAGTGTTTGTGTTTTTGGTTGGCGTTAAAGTTTTTCTTTTTTTCTTTTTTGAGAGGGAGAAAGAAGAGAATCAGTCTTACTTAGTTTTTCATCTGATTTTTATTGCTCCAAACTTAGTTGTGTATGTGGTGCTGGAGTTCACACTCGGGTCCTCGTGTATGCCAGGCAAATGCGATACCGCTGAGCCACCACTCCACCCCCTGGTATTAAGTTTTTTGAGTTCTGCGGTGTATATATATACAATGGAGTTCTACTCAGCTATTAGAAAGAATGATATCCTGGCTTTTGCAGATAAATGAATAGAATTTGAAAAAGTCTTAGTGAGTGAAAAAAGCCAAACACAGAGACTTAAGGGTCAAATGTTTTCTCTCAGATGTGGAAGCTAGGGTAAAACCTAAGATGGGATAAAAGTTAGTGAAGTTTATTTAAGTAACACATAAACTATAAAGTGGGGGTAGGGGTAGAGGAGAAAGGAAGGGAAAGGAGGGAAAAGGGGGATGATAACACTGTAGAGTACACTTGACTCCCATGAGAAGCCAAAATATACTCAGTAGGCATATAAACCTAGCAATTTCAATCATTAGAATACACGTATATGGTAATTTATATCTGCAACATGGGGGAATTCTAGAGGAGACATGAGCTGGGGGGAAGACCCTGGACAGGGATCGCGTTTAAGCTACTCTGTCATTATGCATGCCGTATGAATGTAAAGCAACAGCAACAAATCCCTTCAATATGTAAGATTATGTTGAACAAATTTAAAAAAGAAAAGAAAGAAAAATGTTGCGTGTGGGATGAACATAAGACGGTCTGGTGGCCACGGCAGGAGAGGTACAGGAGGGGTGGATGAGGGTTGATGGAGACAACTCCCTTCCACCTAAGGGAGAGGGGACGGGACAGCTGGCTTTCCAGAGATTGACAGTCTTTGGGAGCGTGGAGAATTCAGGTACAGAACAGGTATTCTTAGCAGATGGACCAGGCCGAGTAGGCGAGTGGGGAGGAGTGCGCTGGATGGCAGCAGACACGAGGAGACAGGGAACAGGTAACCACAGACCGAGGCCAGGCTCTCCTGGGTTTCAAAGTCATGGGAGCTTCCTGACCGGGTCAGGAGCAGTCTGAAGATGAGCCTGGGGACGGCTGGAAGGAGCCCAGAGCTCAAGACACTCACAGGTGGTGAGGTGAAAGAGGCAGGAGGGACAGGAAGGATCAGGAAAGAACCCTATGGAGCGTGGCTCCAGGACCAGGATGAAGCAGGCAAAAATAAAGTGGGGGGAGCTTCGCTGAGCACTGTGAAGGGCAAGGGGGACACAGGCAGCAGGAGGAGACTGAAAGGAAGACCCTGTCACTCAAGAGGGGAATAAGAGGTGGGGACACAGGAAGATCTCAGTGGAGGCTGCACAGGGCCACTGGGTGGCAGGCAGTGCCCAAGGGAGTTACTGAAACTCTGCGGACAGACAACACTGTCCCTACTGCCCCTGTGGTACCTCTTGACCTTTATCCCCCTCGGTGGTCTGTCTGCTCTGTGAGGACCAGGACAATCTGCAGGCCCTTAAATGCCACATGACTCATGGCTACATCCACCTACCTCACACAGCACCTAGAACAAATTAAATGCTGAATGTCCATGTGACCATCTAACATTAAACCAAGTTTCCTGTTCCTCGTAGAATACCAGCTGAGTGGTAGGACAGAAAACACTGGCTGGACTTGGCTGCAAGGTCAGTAATGTGGATGGGGGATCCTGCAAAAGGGCACAGCCAGAGACGGGACCAGGGGACAGCGCTGGGAGGCCTGAGGAAGTGCTCCCACCACAGAGGTGGCAGCAGGGAAGGAACAGAAGCGACAGCTTAAGAGGCAGGTTGGGAAATGGTAATGAGAAGAGAGTTGCTCTGTAAGGCGACCCTTGGGCTACGGGAAGGGCACGCTGTATGCCATCTGGTCGAGCCATAGCCTGACGCACTCGCTCCTCACCTAGAGACGGGTGATGACACTTTACCTCCCCTACTTCGCAGCTGGGCTATGCGATGAGATCATGTCTGCAAGATTCTCAAGGGCTTGGAAGAAGGCACGCTTTAGACCACATCTTAGCAGGATTGCCCTGTCGCATTTGGTGTCCACTGAAAAATGTGCCCATCAGAGTCAATGCTAACCACAAGTCTTTCAATCAGCACTAACCATTCAGTTGCTTCTTGCAAAATGTGACCACCACTGACCCACCTCCTTCAGAGGGAATCACCAGCCCATGCTCATTACCTAAGTACCTGATAACAGTCAAGGAGGTGACAACTTCATGAATGACCTTGACGCTTGTATATGAATTCAAAAGTCTCTCTCACGGGGCTGGAGCAGTGGCTTGGTGGTTACGGCGCTTGCCTGGCATGCACGAGTATGTGAGTTCAAACCCCAGCAACCCACGTACACAGCAAAGTGTCGGAGGAACGAAAGTCACATGAAAAAATTAAAATAAAAATTGCTTCTCTCTCTCTCTCTCACTGTCCCTCTTTCTTTAAAACAAAACAAAAAACAAAAGTCTCTCTCACTACTTCAAGATCTGTGCTTCAAATCTAGGAACTTAACCAAGGGAAATCAACATGAGGAGACCACAAGTGAAGACTCGCGCTCACAGAGGTGCTTCAAGTCATAAAACAACCACGTTCATGAGCCAGCTTGTTGATAAATAAAACCTTCACGTAAGCTAAGTCAGTTGAAGCTTGCTCTTCTTATCTGTGCATCACTTCTCACGTAGCAAATATGTAGTTTCCAGACACTAACTCTCAGAAGATGCTACTGCGCATATCCATGCAGCTATGGTGTTTTGTTTTTTATGAACCCCAGGCCTCATACATTTGGAGAGGAGCTAAATACCACTGAGCTGCAATCCCACCTTCGATAATATCATTTTTGTTTGTTTGTTTGAAAGAGAGATGGGGAGAGAGGGAGAACAACAGAGAGAGACGATGAACTTTATCTAGTTTTTCATGTGGCTTTTGCTCCGACACTTTGTTGTGCACGTGGTGCTGGGGTTCGAACCCGTGTCCTCGCGCACGCCAGGCAAGTGCCGTAACCTCTGAACCGCTGCTTCAGTCCTGTTTGTTTTTTAAGAGGGGGGACAGTGAGAAGAGAGAGAATCAACTTTATTTAGTTTTCCATGTGGCTTTCTTTGCTCCGACACTTCCCTGTGTATGTGGTGCTGGAGTTCAAACCCGCATCCTTGCGAATGCCAGGCAAGCGCCATAACCGCTGAGCATAATATCAAGTTTTGAGAGCTGAAGGAAATCCAGAATCCATGTCCAAATCCACCAGGAACACAAGTCTCAGAGGGAACAGAGAGTATGCGCAGAGGCACAATGGGGAGCAGGAAGGGTCTCTTGAGGAGGAAGGAGGAAGCATAGCAGCGAGGCAAGACTGAAATCCAGTTAAAGACCTTGGCCTCTCCCCTTCCTTCCTTTCTTTCTTTTTTTTTTTAAAGAGAGGGGGACAGTGAGGGAGAGAGAGGAAGACAGAATCAATTTTATTTAGTTTGTTTTTCATGTGGCTTTTGTTGTTGACACATCATTGTGTACGTGGTGCTGGGGTTTGAACTCATGGACTCACGCATGCCAGGCAAGCGCCGTAACCACTGAGCCACCGCTCCAGCCCCTCACCTTCCCTTCTTAACAGTGTTTAGAGAGCATTGTTAAGAGCCCTGATCTCGAGCTATACCAGGGCAGTACAGTGCAGAAGCCAGAGGCAGAGGCCATACGCCTGACTTTATGCCTCCCCTCTGCTACCTAGCAGCTGTGCAACCTTCAGCAAACTGTTTAAGCTTTGATTTCTTCATCTGTGAAATGAGACTAGAAGAGTTGCCGTAGGGGTTAAAGGGGATAAAGGCACATTTAAACGCTATTTCAGTGTTAGCAACTACAGTGCACAGAAGTATCCTAGTTATCTCTGACAACAAATGAAACGCCGGCCTAGAGGCGCATGCCTGTGATCCCAGCAACCTGGCGAGCTGAGGCAGGAAGATGGCAAGTTCGAGGCCAGCCTCGGCAATCCAGTGAGACCCTAGCTCAAGACAGAAAACAAGAGCTTGGGCGGCCACAGGAGGGGAGGTCCTCTGTGCTGCCAGGAGGCCAAGAGAAAGGTCACCTGGACTGAGGGGGAGGTGAAGGGGAGGGGAGCTGGTGCTTCTGCCTGGAAGGATGGGATGGGAGGTGGTCCAGGAACACCTCTCACAGCCCAAGAATGGGCAAGGTTATCAGCACAACCCGCTCCTGAAAAAGTGTAAACAAAGCCCCCCAAAGCAGTGGGAAGGACAAATCTTTGGATGAAAACGTGCAAACAAAAGGAAAAAGGCCGACATGGCTAACCAAGATTTACCTGCAGAAAATGAAGAAACTAAAACGAGGAAAACCCAGCCTCCGATGAAGCGGAAGAGGAAGAAGCCAAGTCTGGTTTATCACAAACCATGTCTTATCAATAGTCCCTGACTCCTGTTTTGTACAATCCAGAGGAATATTTTAAACAATTATTTTGTAAACACAAGTGCTGTAGACATTTTCACCAAGGAGGGAATCCTACTTCATCCCATTTTTTACATGCAAACGATTTTTTTTTTGAGTGAAATAATTTTGCTGGTTATTTATTTATTTATTTTAAAGAGAGAGAGAGAGAGAGGGACAGTGAGAGAGACAGAGAAAGAGAGAAACAACTTTAGTTTTTCACATGGCCTCTGTTGCTCCAACACTCAGTTGTGTACGCGGGGTGCTGGGGTTTGAACCTGGGTCCTTGTGCTTGCCAGGCAAGTGCCGAAACCGCTGAGCCACCGCTCCAGCCCCTTTGCTGGTTATTTATACTGGGATATTGAATCAAGGAAAGCTGATGGTCTTGGGTGTCAGCTTAACATTCCATAGGTGGGGGCTGGTTTTATATCCTAGAATACAAAGCATTGCCATTTAGATAATCTGGAGTCACAGACCTGCATTCAATGTCTTGAATATTTTAAATTACTTCTATTTACATGTCCTTTTTTAGTAGAATTGCTTCCTAAAGAAAGCTACCCCTTAATTGTTGTAGAATTATGTGTGCTCAATAACATGTTTGCTCTAAGTCAGAGAATGGGGGCTTGAGAAGGGTGAGTTAAGCTGAGGTTTCAAACTTCATTGGTTTCCTGCTGCCACCAGTAGTTTTAGTACAGGCCACCTTAGGTATGTGGATTATATCTTTTTTTTCCTCTCTTTTTTTAAAGAGAGAGGAAGAGAGAGAAGAAAAATGAATTTTATTTATTTTTTCATCTGGCCTTTGTTTCTCTGACACTAAACTGTGTTTGTGGTGCTGGGGTTTGAACCAGGGTCCTCTTGCATGCTAGGCAAGCACCATAACCTCTGAGCCCCCACTCAAGCCCATGAATTGTACCTTCTTGGGGAGGGGGTGGTTCCTAGAGCTCAAACCTAGGGCCTCACACGTGCAACCCATGAGTAGATCCCAGCCCAATGAATGGCCCAAGCATGGGGAACATGGCCTGCCAGAATCTTGAGGTGGCTGCCTCATTTGGGGGACTCTAGCCAACTCCAGAATTCTCTATGAGATGGCCCAAGGCTCTACAGCAGCTGTGTGCCCACTCTGGCCACGATGGGGTGTTGCCTTGAAGCCTTGCCCTGCCGGCCTTGCTGTCCACACGACTGGAAGTCAACAATGAGGAGCGGATCCTGTCACGAAGGATATATGGGCCGCCTCTGCTTTCCTGCCAATGTCACCCTTTCTCCACTGTGTGCGTCCTTACCACGCATAAGTCCTGTAGGGATGGCTGTGGGACTCAGATCTGCTCCTACCTCACTCAGCTCACGGGAAGGCAGGAGCTGGATCAGAGTTTCTATGCTGAGAAACTGTTTTACCGGCATCAATACGTGACTGAGAGTAATTTAAATTCAGTGACAAATTATTATGTATGAAGGAAGGAATTTCCTACGGAGATCCTCCCTCACCCCTTCCTGGTGAAGAAGCATTTTTCAAACATTAGCAAAGTCATAGCCCAACGTTTTAACATTCCAACTATGAGGTTTGGCTGAAACACTGGAAATGGAGCACCCTGGCCTTGCTGGGTCTCCCAGGGCCTCTCATCTGCCTGTGTCTGTCTGTCTCAAGGAACTTTCGATTTCAGTTCAAAGCTGTTGGGGAGAAAGAGGGCCTGGAAGTAGGAGGGCTGAAGGGGCTGAGTCCCCAGGCCATGGTGGCCCTGCTGCTGTGGGATCCAAAGGACTAGGTATCTTGAGGAGCACAGAGGAGGAAAAGAAAGGAGCAGCCTGGTGTTTCTGAAGGGTGCTGCTCCCCAGGCTGGGGCAGGGTGAAGCAAAGTGAGTTTGGTTGGCAAAGGCCACCGGCTCAGGCCCCCAAGCTGCCCGTCAGGAGCTGGCTGAGGTTGTTTCGCCCCCTGAGCAAAGTGCCTCCAGGAGCCCTCTTGGAAGAGAAGTGGAACAGTGTTTCCAAGCATCCTGCTGCCAGTTGTCAGGCCTTAATCAGAAACACAGCCGCAGGCAGCGTGAATCACCGGGCGCCCACCCTTCTCCGCATCCTATGTACTTCCTGAAGAGAACTGAGAGTACAACACGGGCTCTCACGAGCTGCTCGTGTGTGTGCGTGTGTGTGTGTGCGTGTGTGTGTGTGTGTGTGTTTTCAAGCTGTGGCTGAAAAAACAAAGTGAAGGAGAAATGGAAGCAATCTTTGAACCTTCAATGGATGTACACAAAAGGAAAATGTACCACAAACAGAAGCTGCAGCCCAAACAGAAGCTGCAGCCCTCGACAGTGGCCTTTTGGTGCCCACTTGGAAAGCCACAGCCCTTTCATCTCAATGTATTCTTCAGCCACTGCACACAGCATAAATGCTCAACACTTGTGAGGAAAAAAAAATTTTTTTAAAGTAACTTACAGGTAGAAAATGAAGAGGAAATATGACCTAAAATTAAATCAATATGAAAAACTGTCCCCCGTGCCAATACTGGATCAAAGAAATACCAATAAAACAAACTAGCATTTTTTTTGAGAAGGACAGAGAGAGAAAGAGAGAGAGAGAGAGAGAGAATCAGTTTTTATTGAGTTTTTCACATGGCTTTTGTTGCTGACACCTAGCTGTGTACATGGGTTGCTGGGATTTGAACCCGTGTACTTGCGCATGCCAGGCAAGCGCTGGAACTGCTGAGCTACCGCTCCACCCCCCCAAACTAGCATTTTATAACTATTGTTAGCACCAAAATAAAATTGGTAGTTATAAATAATTGGGCTGGTGAAATGCTTCACAGCTCTATATTTTTAGTGGCAGTGTAAGCCATAAATGGTGCATATTACGTATGAAAAATTATTACATTTTTTGTACCAATTAAATAATTTCATTTTTAAACATTTATTTTCACACTAAGTTAAAAGAATTCTATTCTTTTTTTTTTTAAAGAGAGAGGGACAGTGAGAGAGAGAGAGGGCAAGAGAGAAACAATTTTTACTGAGTTTTTCACATGGCTTTCGTTGCTGAGACTTCGTTGTGCACGTGGTGCTGGGGTTTGAACTTGCGTACTCGAGCATGCCGGGCAAGCACCGTAGTAACTGCTGAGCCACCGCTCCAGCCCAAGAATTCTATTTTTAAAATCCATTTCCTTAATGATTTCCTTTCCTTTTTTTAAATTTTTTTATTGAGTTTTTCACATGGCCTTCGTTGCTCCAACACTTAGTTGTGTATGTGGTGCTGGGGTTTGAACTCGAGTCCTTGTGCATTCCAGGCAAGTGCCTTAACCGTTGAGCCACTGCTCCAGCCCCTTCCTTAATGATTTCTGTAAGAGCCTGTATAATATATTAGCCTCTCAAATATGAGGTTGTGGGGGTGAGAGTTAAAAGTCTAAATATTCAGTAATGGCTGAAGTTAGCAGTAATTACAATATTTCTTAGAATATATTTAACACAGCCATAGAAATACTTTCTATAACTGCAATTATTTTACTTCACAAATTTTTGCCAAGCCTATTTTAGATGCTGAGCATGTGGCACTGAATAAAACACACAACTTCCAACAGTATAAACAACACGAAAAATGTTTACTGTCTCTTAGTATTATAACAAAGCACATATCACTACGTCTGTGAACAACGGGCTACATTAGAACATGAGGAAAAGAAAAGCCTGACTTCATCATTTTTATGCTGAAATAGCAATGATTTCCTTTTGAGAGACAAGAATACTTCCACATGTATTCATTCCCATTATATTAAGCCTGCCTACACCATATCTCAGTATATAATTATAGGCAGATCACAAAAATTCTCCAGGTCACAGTTGAGTCCAATGAGAGTAAGGTAAGATTTCGCAAGCTAATTGCACAGTTCCTTTCAATTAGAAACACTATGATCTCAAGAAATGTTTGCTAAAATGAGATTTAAATTTCCCACCACTGATAGAGCTGAACAGAGGTACAGGACACATTCCATGGAAACTTAATATAACCCAATTCCCTATTAGTTTTAACATATCCACGGTTTCAGGGGTCTTGGATCCTAGATTTCTATTCTGTGCTAGTATTAAAAAATGAGCAACAGCAACTCCTCCCATATCTGTATATGCAGGATGAAGCTCTATGATTTGCCCTGACCAATGGAAGGACAGGGAAGTGATGCTGCCAGTTCTGAGCCCAGCCCTCAAGAAGCCTGGCTGCTTCCACGTTTAACCCTTGAATCCCAGTATTTGGAGAGACCCAGCCAGACTCAGCTGTGCCAGCCAGCCCTGCTATAGCTCCCATGCATGAGTGAAGTATCTTGCATGTCCAGCCCCAGCTGTCCTCAGGGGGGAGGAGCTTTACAAATCCCAGCAGACACCACATGGAGGGGAACTGCCCAGGAGTCCAGCCAGCCCACAGGGTCATAAGAAATAATAAATCAATATTATTCTTAAGCCACACAGAAAGTTACACAAAAATAGATAACTTACCCTATTTCTTTCTCTGCTGTGTATCAACTGGAAAATAAATCTACCTATTTATTTTATCTTAAATTTTGAATGGTTTGGTCTCCTAAGCTTCTGCTCAAATAAACTCAATTTACTGTTAGGATCAGAAAGTTTTCTTAAAAGTTAAGTAATAATATTTTACCAGAAAATAAGGTAATTACCCCAATATTGATTGCTGGTACGATTAATTAAGTTAGAAACCCTAAATACACGTTTTTTTTACTCTTGTATATTCCATTACGTTATTCTAGCTTTCTTACAATGACCTCAATAATAAAATATCAATTTTACATTTATTTATTATAATCTGGCTGTGTAGCCCACAGTAAGGGGTGAGTGCCTTTTCACATGGTCTTGTCTCTTTACAGGCCCTAAAATAAATATTTGGTTGGGTTAGTATTTTACTACAAGGGGCTGGAGTGGTGGCTCACTGGTTAGAATGCTTACCTGGCATGTGCAAGGACCCGAGTTCAAACCCCAACACCACATACACAACTAAATGTTAGAGAAACAAAAATCAGATGAAAAATAAATAAAATTGATTCTCTTTTTCACTCTCTTAAAAAATTTTACTACAAAGTTATTACTATTATATCTTTAAATGCTTTTGTTATTAAAGGTAGGCTACACTCTCAGGTATGGATGCTATTATACATCCAATCTTATTTTGAGAAAAGGACACTCTGATTTTTAAATGATAATGGAAAAACAACAGAATATAACATATAAAAGGCATTTTTCAAAAATGTATCAGAAAGGGGCTGGAGCGGTGGCTTAGCGGTTTCGGCGCTTGCCTGGCAAGCACGAGGACCCGGGTTCAAACCCCAGCACCACGTACACAACTGAGTGTTGGAGCAACTAAGGCCATGTGAAAAACTAAATAAAGTTGTTTCTCTCTTTCTCTGTCTCTCTCACTGTCCCTCTCTCTTTAAAAAAAAAAAAATGTATCAGAAAGGGATGGGAGAATTAACCTTTAACAGTATACATTCCATTCAGCTCTGATGTTCTGTATAGAAGCAAAATGGGGCCCAGAAACCAGCATGCATGTGTTGGCACACATGTGCAGGCATGAACTTGTGCATGCACACAGACAGCCTACCATTCAGGCCTGAGGAAGCCAGCTCTGAGTGGCCTCCCGCCCCGGCCCCCAACCTGGAAGGCCCCCCTCTGCTTTGGCAGGAAATCCTCTGCTCTTAACAGCACCAGTGAGAAACAGGCCCACCGGAGACTGTACCCAGGCTTAGCCAGGCAAGACTATGCTTCCAGAACAGGTCCCTACCACAAAATTCCTGCTTTTACTAGGAGGACATCAAGTACTCTACAATCTGGCTCGTATAATTTACCAAAAACTAAGTAAATACACAAGATCCACAGGGGCAATGATCATGTGTCTCGTTTTCACTGGAAACAGTCTCTGCTTTTCCTGGTGTTCTGAGTGCTTAGGGAAAGCCAGGAAGCCTTTGGGAGACAGAACAGAAGCGATGCATTCCAGGTGAAGGAGCCATGCTCCCACAGAGATGGGGTGCTAAGGAATGTTCAAGGAACCAAGTACAAAACCATGTTTTCCCAGCACAAGAGAAAACCTAATACCATGCTAGGGAGGCAGCAGAAAAAGGAGCTGTCACATGGAGGATGGGGCTGGGTGGCATTCAGAAGAGGACTCCAAACAGAGAAGGATTGAATGTACAGAGCAAAGAGAAAGAAAACCACACGGCCTTGACAGTGTGGGGTCTCACGTGGAGACATGCTGAGAGTGAGAGCTGTCCTTCTGGTCCCTCTGAAGGGCTCAGGCTGGCCAGAGCTGCATGGCCCCAGGCTGAAGGGCATCTTTCTCTCCTTTCCCAAGTGGGCACAGGGTGGGAGTCAGAGGGCTTGCCCAGATGGGTGAATTCATCTATAAACTTCGTTCTCAACTTCCAATGCTGTCCCTGACATGGGTGGAGATAAAATTCTAAAGATGCCACCTGTCCACTCGTCTGCCAGAGCGTGAGTATCACAGCAATATGGGGCAGAATTAAGAAGGGAATGAATTCTCACTCTTGCTGGTTACTTGACCTTCAGAGGGAAAAGGTCTTCATAAAGGGAAAGATCCCATTTCCGCCCATGATGCTTGGAGGGAGAAAAATCATAGCAAGGAAGGTGAGCAGGGCTCTGTGAGTAGGCAGAGAAATCTGTCATTGGTGAGGAGAGGAATGAAACTGAGCCTGGGAGTGCATGCAACTTCCAAAGCCAGACACTTTCTGCTCCTGGTCTCCAGCACCTGCATCCACAGCTCTGAAAAGGAGATGATGATGGCAGGTTCACCTCTATGCATGGATGCTTTGCCACCAAAGTTCCATGTCATGATGAGACTGAGTTTAGAAAGGACTAACTCGTGCCAATTCCATAACTGAGCATTGAGAGAGAGAAAACAAGCCACAGAGTCATCAGAGCCAAAGCATGAAGCGCTTCAACATGACTGGAAGAACAGATTTCCTCCTGTGTGGGCTACTGGCCAACGCTGACTCCTGGAATTCAGTCGGCTGAGTACGTGGGAAGACTGGCTGGTCTTCACATTAGACAAACGAAATGCTGCCTGTAAAAAGCTACCATCATCTCTATTAGATCCATGAACTTGAAAACAGCAGAGGCCTACTTCATGCAGACACGCCTTTGGCCCTGACCTTGAGCCCTTTTAGAAACCTGCCACCTACTCTTTCACTGGCTATTTATTTAGTTTTAATTAATTATTTTTTCTTAAGACAGGGTCTTGCTATGTTGCCCAGGCTGATCTTGAACCCCTGTGCTCAAATGATTTTCCCATCTCAGCCTTCTAAGGATTTTAATTTTTTGATTTCCATTTCTAAAGGCTCAGAACCTCCACACAAGTTTCCATGTTCTATCATTTTTGATTAAGACATCGCTGTGATTGCACCAGCTGGAATTTCTTCTTTCATTCACTTTCTGCTATTAACACTAAAATCTTAGGACACATGTACTAAATTAGTAACTCTGGGTACCTGAAGAGCCTTCATAGCCTTCTGCAGCGCCATGTCTACCAGAAGCACTCTCCTGAGAAGGCGGCAAGTGCAGGTCTGGCCACCTTAGCTTCCCATCCTTCCGATCTATAATAGTCTCACACAACTTTTCTTAACTGAATAAGATTAAATCCAGCCTGGGGGCCTGGAGCGGTGGCACAGTGGTTATGGTGCTTGCCCAGCATGCGCAAGTACACAGGTTCAAACCCCAGCACCCACATACACAACTAAGTGTCAGAGCAACGAAAGCCATGTGAAAAACTCAATAAAAATTGATTCTGTCTCTCTCTCACTGTCCTTCTCTCTTTAAAAAAAAAAAAAAAAAAAAAAAATCCAGCCTGGGAGGGAGAGCAGGCATGTGGGATAGGTGGGTCTTTGAAACAATGAACCTGAAACAAAGGTAATTCTGTATTTTGGGGACAGGGCTAAAAAGTGGCATCCTTAAATATTACAGAAAGGATCACATACTTACGTGTAAGCTCCATCTCTAGCATTCTCCATGGCAATAACTCTCACTAACAAACTCTAGGGGCCTCCCATCCTTCCAATCTAAACATCTCAAAACTTTCTGCAATTGGAGAGAAAGGATTGTTGGCAATGAGGATACACAGTGGTGGAAACACCCGCAAATGTCATCATCCTTGTCTGGTGGGATCAGCTATGAACTTCAAATCCTTCTTTGCAGCTTTCCGACATCTTCTAGCTTGAGTTTGTACCACGTATATATTTAAGAAGTAAAGCCTTAATAAAGATCCCATCAACCGCCTCCCCACCCCTACAACATACACGTGCACATTTCTGAAATGGGAACAGTAACTACAAAGCCTGAGGTGGGTACAAGAGTGTGTAAGGAAAAGCACGAATTTCAATCTGGATGGACCAGCAGCAGGCGCCAAGGCCACTCTATGACTGCAGGAATTTTTCTTTTTTGTTTTTTTGCATTTGGACTCAGTACATGTGCACATAATCAAATCAGCACTACATGGTGCAAGCTTCTATTCAACTCTACCTCATGTTTCCAAAATGCTGTTCACAACCCTTAAAATTGATTTCAGGATTCGCTAACAGAAGACAAACCTAAGTTTGAAAACTTACAAGTCTAAAATCATT